>JAHZNI010004087.1:0-21978 GCA_027744415.1 Seira ritae | reverse complement strand
TAAATACTCTCGTGTTATTTTGCACAAGTTGTACTGTGAGCAAAAAATGCAACAATTTTTATGGGGAAGGAAGAGGCAACCTCTCCCTATTTTATTTCATTTCTCCTCAGCGCGCAGCAGAGCAGCCAGCAGCGGAATCAAGATTTCGGTCCGTGGGACCGGCTTATGAGAATTTGCATCAAGGAAAATACTTATATGAATCCGCATTCACATTCGCATGTATAAAAGCACTAAATGGCTGGCTTGGTTGGTGGAGTAAATGTGCGCTGACTAAATTTTCCCTTGCATCCCAATCCCATCCCATCACGTCTTATCATTTTCCTGGCGAGAGGCTTAAGAAACGAGACGATCTCCGTGATGACGATCGTCATATCATCATCATCATTACCAGTTGTTTAGTTAGGACTGCCGCAAGCAATAATGGGAATAAAAAGAGCAACTTCCAATGTATTTAGTACTAGAAGCAGCAATTCAGTTTCCTTAGGACGGGGAAGATAAGCGAGGATTTTAGGACATAGTACATACATATTGGTCGATGCAAAACGACTCCAAGACATTTGGAATAAGGTGGACATGTATTATAAAGCTGGTTACATCTACAATCTACATCCTCTAGTAATTTGTTTCCCCACTTCATTATTTTTATGGGTTAAGTATTTACGTAACCGGGATCAGGGATACGAAATGGAGAGATGATGATGATTATATTAATAAGTATGTAAGTATGTTGAAGAAGTCGCAATTATTACGAAACTTTTTTATGTATCCTTATCCAGGACAACCTAGATAATATCTTAACATTTTTTCCATGGGCAGGGGCAGTGTTCTTGTAAGCCTTGGCTTAAATTAGGAGTTTATACTTCATCTCTAATTTTCCCCTGCTGGAAATATGGAATAGGTACTCATAAGTGCATCGTAGAAATTTTCTGTGGAATGAAGGAGTGGATGGATGGATGTTGGAACGAGAAGCGTGTGTTTGCATTGTCGACCTTAGTACCTAAGAATCAATGTTTAGATTACATTTCAAATTAAAAATACATACTTGTCGCACGCAGAAAGTATCGGTTTCAAGTATAGACTTTCATCACCAGCGTTATTTATCATCATCATCAGCAGCATCACCTCCTCGTGGGATAACCCCTGCTGCATATCACAAAAAAATTTCAAGCTGACTGGAGGGCAAGTCACACAATTAGGAAGGGAAATTGTTTGCTTTCCTTTCACTGACTCGAAATACTTTTAAAATGCAGGATCAAATTTAATAATTGTTTATTTATCAAGCCATTCCGCCTCCATCCGAAGCTGTCAGTATGCATGCGTGCATGCCTCTGCTCTTGAACTGGAGAGAGGGCAGGACATACATGATGAAAATGGAAAAGTTAAAAAGAATATGAAAGGTGAAAGCTTTTAGCTTTCGTATGTTTTCCGCTTCTGGATACATGTTTTTTTTTCGATTTTTTTTGCCAGGAAGAGAGTAAAACTCTCCCGGAAAGCTCATCGCCTTCCCTCTCATCTCCTCCATATTCACTGGAACGAAGATTCCATTAGAGAGCAACTTAATTTATTAGGGGGAAATACGAGGATGCAATTTTCCCTCGTATTTCATCGTCCTCGAGTATGTAGTAATATTTTTCTTAAATATAGTTTAATAACACGTACATACATAAATAGTAAATAGCCAAGCATATACACACAGCACAATATAAGTATGTTTTCCAAGCGTCATCCTACTCTGCCAGTTCTTTTAATACTTTGAGGTAAATCTGCAATTTCACATCGGGGAAACTGACTTTACTTCAACATTCACGATTTCTTGACAGTATTTTACTCCTGTATTTTTTTTAGTTGTCGTTGTCATACTTTTCATGAGTAGATATTCCACTAAATGCGAGAAAAAGCTGTCGGAAATCTCTGTTTCAGCTGATGCTGAGGGTAATGCTTTCTCCCGGAATTGCATTGAGGGTGACAAAAATGTTTTTTTTTGTGTGTGTAAGGTCTACTCCCCGTGGAGAATATAACGTTTTGCCTATTGATCTCGTCATCCCCTATCCGCCCACCTACTGATTCCAGGAAGGAGGCGTATTATTTGAAAGCCGAGCCTTCTTCCATACTATAAATACGTATTCATCTCTGATAATGATAATATGTAGACACGGATAATGATTTGTAACAGAATGCCTTTCACGTCGTCGTCCGTTGTAAGATCTTCTCGCCCTGTGTGAACCCCGTCATGTCATAATATATTTGATTGGTCATTTATTAATGGCAAGACTGAGATAATCTCATTATCTGTGTGGGGACGGCAAACCTTAATTAATCCATCCTCCTCAGACAGAGAGATAATGCAAAAATTGACCCTACCCAGGAGGGAATATCTGCATTATGTCGTAGTGTAGTATGTTTGGTGGAGTCAATTAATATAATTGCTTCTTTCCCTACGTCTCGAGTTCTTAGAAAAGGGAAAGGTGATACTGGGAGTCCAATCTAAAGAAACCAATCAAAGTTTGATTTCCGTTATGAAACGAATTTCTTTCTTCACTTTTTCCATGAACTTACATGTACATATGTGTACGGGTCGACAGACAAGCTTCACAAAGTCTGGTTTTGTTGTTAGTTGTTGGTGTAGTGAATAAGAAAAGGAAAAGAAAACACGGCTACTACTACTACTGGCTGCTGCTGTTTAGTTTATGCAAACAAATAAAATATTTCTCTAGAGAAAACTTTCTCCCGAATTGAGTTTCCAACCTGACAAATGTTGCCTTTCTTCTTTCCTAGCTGACTGAGTGGAGGCGAAGGAGTTGAAATAGAACTTCTTGTTTTATACAATTCATCTTGTTCGATTTCCCTTCACTCTTCTGCATGATAACATATTTCCATCAATAAAAACATGTGAACCGCGAGCCGCGAGTCAAGTCAATTCATCTCGTATGAATATTTCAGCGATCACTCACGTTTTCTTACTCATATCGGAAAACTTTGCATATCGAGTTTTATTTGGGAGCGATTCCTTTAAAAAATATATATTGAGAACTTATTTTCTCAACGAAATTCGAGACTCCATTTGCAAGCATGAAGGAAGAGATAGATTGTTTTATTGGCTAAACTTTCTTCACTTTACACACAATTTTTTTATGACAGAGTCAAAAGTTTTGAACGACTTTTTTTTTTGAAAATTGTGACAAGCAGGGAGGGAAAGCTCGTGGTCCTTAATTGTCATTATGCTCTTTTCCTTTCTGTTTTAGATTTTTGGCCTTTTAGATGAAACAGATCTGAATTCTAAGTACATATTTCAAATGTATACATAGATATGTCCTTTTCTCAGGCGTGATTATTAAGCTGGGCGTGGCGGAGTGTTTCGCCCTCTTTTTGGCAACTTCATGGCGACGCTAGTTTGATTAAGTCACAATTAGATGGGAACCAAGATTATTTAATTAATGCAGGGAGGCACTTCTTTACATTTCCTTGTGAGATTTAGGATGTCGTCTCGACTTGTTTAATTTACAGGAAAAATAAGAGGTTCGGGGTCTTAAGATCCGGCCTTGCTCAAGACACCATAATATTCTTTTCAAAATCCAAGTATTTATCCTCAGACAAAAGATAATATGTGCTCGCAAAAAGGAAATGATGACGAAAGCTTTAAGCTTTCCTCATGCATTTTCTGGCTCTGGAACCACTTAACTTTGAAAAAAGAAGCGTTCGTCTTTTTGAAGTTTTCCTATTTTTGTGAAAGTGGCAAACATAAAAATCGCCTTCCCTATTTCCAGGCAGTTTTCATTGAAAGTTTGCATCCTATCCTACGAAACACGTCTGACGCATTCCAATTTCCAGGTATGGTCCAATATCCAATCACACATAAATTCCTGTCATGAAGAGGGCCACTTGTAGGAAGGGTCAAATATTGAGAGAATACTACCCGATATCATTTTCGGTTGGAGACCTTGCATTACCAAAACGACGCAGCGCGGCGGCGAGAGAAAGAAAAGTCAAGTGCATCAATTGATAATAAAAAATAAGTTGAAAAGGGTAGTCTCTTCTTTTTTCATTTCCCCACATTTTCTCTTTAACTTTTTGCTCTTTTGATCTCAAGGAAAAATGTTTTCTGGTGAAGGGAATGAGAAATTGTTGTGAAGGGAATTATATAGGCACATGAAAAATTTCCAGCATCCTCTCTCCCTTTTTTATACGTGTCATCAGTTGTGTGTTCTCTTTCTCTCTCCTCTTCCCTTTTATCACCATTATTATTATCATTTGAGAAAAGTCAGTTTTCTCTACAAGTCCTGCGACATATTTTTTCTCATTGTGTCAAAAAAAACTTTCCCTTCCTGTTGTACATACTTAGGTAGGTAAAGACATCTTTCTCTCGCTCCCTTTGGCTCCCTATCCCTACCTACCTGCCTTTCGCAAAACAAAGGTTGTCGTGGTAGGGAAGCTTGAGCTCAAGCGGCGGTAGTAGCAGTTGTTGCGTAAAATCTCCCTGTGGCTTCCCACATCTTTCTTTTGCTTCTACTTTTCTCTCTTTCTCTCTCCGCGCTTCTCCCGCAGAAAATGAAGAGCACGACAGGTTGTATTGTATTGCATTGTACGAGAGGATGATGCGAATTACACACAGCAAAATCCATAATATTTCTACCTGGATTGTGTAGAAAAATAGGGAGATGTAGCCTTGAGTGACGGGAAAGAGACCAGTCCGTCTCTGCAATATTATGATTCAGGTCTGCACAAGGGTCTCCACCTTCCCCATAAACTCCGCTTCCATAAAGACTTTTCCCCCTTCATCTCTATAGCCGAAGCCATTACCATCCTTGTTTCCCATTACAGCCACTCATTCTTTTCGAAGTCTGGGGAAAAAGTCACCAATGAAATGTAATGCCTTTCGTTTCCACTGTTACACTATCATCATGTCTTCTGCAATAACAATGCATAATATTCTAATGACCCTGTAAAGGAACGCGAAAATCCTATACGTACGTACTATGAGCGTCTCTCTGTGTGGCTTGACTTCAGTCCGTGGTGGTGTGGTGTGGTGATTTCACGTTGGGATATTAGTGAAAAAAGGAAAGGGCCTACGGCTTGAGCATGTCATCATCATCATCATGATCCATATTGTCATTGTATCATTTTCTTTCCGACAGTTTCTGTAAAAAGAGAGGGAGAGAAGAGACTAGTGTGGTGTGGTGTAAGCTAAACTACAGTATCTGCTCCTTAGTATAATGGCGTGCGAGAAAGAAGAAGAAATTGCGATTGTGAGAAGAAGTTTGCTGCGTTAAAATACTTTATTTTCTTTCTTCCTCTCGCGTTATCTCGACAAGAAATAAAAGATGCTTAGGGATGGCGTATACATACATATATCTGCGGAGAGTGCATTAAAAATGAAGTTTGCCTCAGCAAAAAAGTGCGAGAAAGCATTACTTTTTTTGGTTGGATGTGGTGGAACTGGACTGGACTGTTGGGCCATGATCAGTTCATCTCCTCACGCTTGCATCTTAAGATCGTGTATGTATATGTAGGTATTCCTCTCGTCACTAAAAAGGGGAAAGTATATATGAACCTGATTGTAATAAAAGGGAAAGGAGAAAGCACACCATTTCTACATCATATTTAAGTACTTAGTGCTTGCTCAAATTATCATCATCATTACTTATTACAGAGTGAAGATTCTTTGGCTAATGCCACTACCACCATCACCAACACCACCACCACCAACAACTTCAGGAAATGTCCGTAGGAAAAAAAATACCTAAGAGAAATAAAGACGAGGAAGAGAGAAAATACGATTTATGAGCTTGCTCGCCACTACGTTTCTTTCATTTTTATGTTTTTCTTTCCTCGGCAAGAAGGGATAGTGGATTTTTTTACTGAAAACTTGTTGATTACACGGAATCCCACTCCAGTGGAAATCTTGAGGGAACGACAACAGCAACGGAGAAGGACTAAAAAAAATGAAAAGGCAACGAGATGAAGAAGCATTCTTACAACTTCACTGTGCATTGAACCGTACTCCAGCAGCAGCAGCAGCAGCAGCAGTGGTAGTAGCACTGGCTGAAGAATAAAAATAGTTTTTATATGATGACATGAGCTACAGCCACACGCAACAAAAGGATAGGCCAGGCCAGTGCTTACTACTTAGGCTTAGGCCACGCCACAACGCAACAACAACAATTTTTCCTCCAAAGAGATCAAGTATGAATATATACTTTTTTCCAGCCAACCCTGAATAGAAGGAAGCTATTTCCATTTTGAAAACATGACGCCCGTATTTATCCTTTGTAGTGTCTCCAAAAAGCATTCCTCTTCTCGTGAGTTGTCACTCGGAAAAAGGCTCATATCATGGCAGACCATACACAAGCCGCTGGAAAAGCCGATGAAAGTCAGATATTATTTTCTTTCTCGTGTGAACAAAGCCACATCTTCCTACTCTCCTCTCTTCCAGGAATCCTTATTCTGCGAGTCGACTCCAAAAAGAAAGTGGAGTAAGTATGCACAGCACATGCCAAAGAAATGCAATGCAGGATAATTCTTTTTTTTGTAAAACTACACGAATCAATCTTTACTTTTCTGGTGAAATATGCACCCTCCTCCAAAACATTGCTTTTAAATCAAGGAGCAGTTTTCTTCTCACCTGATGCTCCTAAAAGATCACCGAAGAAAAATGAGTTGCAAAGGAGCGAGTGTAAATCATTCTACAGACATTTTCCCTGTCCTTGCCTCCTACTTTCACCATAATTTATTGGCTATACGCAAAGTTCGAGTGGGGTTCTGAGCCATCACACATCGCTGGGAAATTATGCCATAGTAAGTTTTCCTCAACAGGGCCCTCTACCTAATACCAATAACTACCTACCATCCATGCTTTAATACATTTACTAACAAGACAGACATGGGGAAAGTGAATTCTGATTGCTTTCCAAGACTTTAGTGAGACTCGAGACTGAGTGAGTGGCATTTCGGCCAGCAGAGGATGTTCCCCAAAGCCATATTTGTGCATAGTACAATTGAATGCATAGTAGTGGTAGTAGTAGTTGTAGTTGTGTGCTTTGTGAGTTGAAGAAGTAAATGAAGTGTACATCTAACAAGTAATGCGCGTACCTGGACCCTACTCTCTGGAAACAATAGAAATCAAACTTCTCTCTCGATCCTCTGGGTTCGATCTAAATTTCTCCTGAAATAAGTTACAAATTGAAGGAGCTGATAAAGTGGAGTAGAGGAAAAGAAAGTCTACAGCACTTCCTCACGTTTCCTTTCTCACAGACACAGACTTAAGATGGGAATGACAAAACTCCTCCAAATAGATATAACTACTCCATACTCACCTTTTATATACCTTACTTTTTTCCTTAAGCACGTCCAGATTTTTCTCCATTTCGCTTCTCTCTCTCTCTCTAGTCAAAGGTGAAGTGGGGGAAGATAGATCCCTGGAAAACAATGCATTTTTTTCCATGATCATTCTGGTATTTGGCATTGTTATTGTCGTTTATTTGCTTCAGACTTGTCCCTACATGTGAAGAGAAAGACACAAGTGAGTGGATGGGTAGATGGGTTGCCTCGATTTTGAGGTAGAGAGATAGAGCGAAGAATGGCCATTATTTACTGTTGTCTAAAAAATGCCAAACGTGTACATGGATAGATCGTCAAGATTCGTGATGCTGGTGATGATAATGCAGCTTCAGCTTAAATTGAATGAAACCAATTTCCAGGGCGCTCCTAGCATCATTCCCTCTTTGGAATAGATATATTTCTTTCCATCTCTACGAGAGAGTGGTAGTTCATCACGTCGTCACCCAAACGCATAGCACAGTTATCTGACCGTTACTCAACTCCGCACTACAAACTACATTTCAGCTTCATTTTCCCCGTTAATTATGCTATGTCAGTGGATTTGGATTTGCATAAAAATTTGGTTCCTTCCTCAATTCCCCCACACAACTCTCCGTGAAATAGCATAGCTTGACTGGTGTGTATCTCTCTCTGTGTATGTGTGGGAGTCTTTTCTGTTCCGAATACTAATGTGAAATCCTGTATGAGGCTTAAGCTCCTTGCTTAAAAAATAAAATCTGTAGATCTTCCAAAATTCTCTGTGCCTCCTCCCTTCACGCACTCATCCAGAGAGTGTTGGAGGATGATTTCGGAGATTGTGTGAGCGCCTAATCTCCACTCTTCAACTCATCTCATTCCCTTGATGACAATGGGCTCTGATGACGATTGATGCGTTTCACTTCATCTTCAATCCAATTTCGTTTTTTTCACCTTTCCAGTCAAGCATACCATTACCATGAGAAAAAGAAGAGGCTGCATTGTAAATAGGTAGTGGCACTTCTCTGCAGATGCGAAATAATATGCGAGTGAAATTGGAAAATTGCTACTTGCTCCTATTACATACATACCTACTTCCCAGTTACACATCACACGTATCTATTATCCTCGTGATAAAAGAGAGGAAAAAATTGCAGTGAAGAGTCATTTCAAGTGTGGCACAATGAATTTTTTTCGCATGAAATTGAGTGTGTGGGCTATGTTTATAGCTTGAGCACTCTCGCTTCCTATCAACGACAGGATCAAAAGGATCATGGTCGTCATCACATCATCATCCTCATCCCCGCATATTTGATTACTACGGTAGAAGGGAGGGAGTAACTTAAAACATTAAAAACAGAAGTTGTGCGAATACCAAAAAAATATGCAAATAACCAAATAATTTACTCCGCGAGAGAGCGAGTACTCTGCACTGCTTTCCACTTGCTTTAGATTCGAGATATTATGTATTTTTTTACACAATATGATACGTGACGTACCTATGTACACGAGGATGAGATGCTCATTGTTATCTACATCAGGACTAGGAGTGTGTGCTTTCACAGAGTGCTATAAACTTTCTCTCTCTCCATTTTCCCTCCAATTTTATTTCCCTTTTTTCTTCCTTACTTTCGCTCTGGGAATTTTTCACTATGGATTATAATCACAATGATATAGCTGGTGATAGTGATGATGTGCTGAAATCATGCTGTTTACCTTTTTCTACAATGGCCAAACATTACATTTCCCTGGGAAGCACGAAATGGCTTCCTCCATTTCATCTTCCCTTTTCTCCATCACTCTCAAGAAAGTACTTCCATTGTAATGCTCCCACACTCCTCTAGTACATACTCCTATCCCTATATTCTCTACTGGATTGTAAATGAGTTGTCTCGAATTATATTGTACGGCGGAAACAAACAAACATGTTTACCCCGCTTCAGAGTTGGTGTAATAGTAATTCAAAAAACAAACTTCCTCTCTTGAACAAATTACGACGTATGTACCTTAGTAAATAAACAACCTGTTCACTGGAATCTAAATGTAAATGCATATACATATGTACATAATTATGCATCGACTGACTACCACTTTAGATTACTCGATATATGTATATTTGAGAATTGCCAAAAATGTGTAATTTTTGGTTGAAAGCGTTTTTTTCTTTCTCTCTCAATCCACTGCAAAGTATGTTATGTGTGTTGTGGCATCCAGATGAATGCTGACTAATGATGTCACCACAAATACCTCGGGCACATTATCCCAATGCATCATCATCATCATAATACATTTTTTCTTCTATCAACGACCAACCGTGTTCGTTCATCCATTTATGTCATGTAGGGATGTGGGGAACTATTGATCAGGTTTCAAGTAACAGCAACAGCCAGCAAGCGACCATCATCATTGCAAAACACTATTTTTTTATTTCTATTCATCCAGAGGGAAAAGGAAAGATATAGAACTGAAAGGGATATTCCATTTACATGCACTCTATTATTATGTTAACATGACTTGGTTTCCTCTTCCCAGCTTCTTCACAGTTTGATTCCTTTTCTTCCATCCGTCTATATTTTGCAAGACTCCTCTCTTTTCTCCCACCTAAGCACTATCTGTAGTTCATTCTTGGCTTCCCTCCTCAAATCTTCTTCCCCGTGCATCTTTGGTTCTCGGGACATAATGGGATTTTTGCGTGGTACATATTCCTGTCCAAAGTAAACGTTTTTAGAGGAAGTTGATGCTTGACAACGTGAGAGACGAAATAAAATACGGTTTCATATGATATTGCAAAATGTACATATAATTTGCAAATAGACGCTGTTGTTGTTGTTGTTCCTCCTGCAATGCAATTCTATTTTTCCACTTGCATTCAACAAGAAAATATAAAAGGAACGGATTTTTTGTCTTCTTTCAAAATTACATTTTCCCGAGATCATCATCTCTTTGGTTATCGTTTCTGGATTTGTTTCTCACACTCACACTGATATGCATACATACATAAATAGCTCAAGCTGAAGCTGAAGTTGCCGCTTTATGTTCCGCCACATTAAATGCATGCATACCTATATCTGACAAAGCGTTCCTGAAAGAAATAAAAGGTGCTGAGACTTTCACCCGGTCTCCTTTTATGATTTATTTCTCGCAAATTTATTTAGAGTCATTCTTCTTATTTTTTCGATTAAAATTTTATGGAAAACGATTATTTTCAATGGATAGTCTATGTACTTGAAAAATAGTAATTTTACTCTTCAATCTGTCTGTAGACAGACGGTGTAATAATAATAGTTGAAGAAAATATGCTGTCAAGACTTTTCTGCCTCTTTCGTTGCATGCTATGCTGAAGCTACTTTAAAAACATTTTTCTTAGCATCTCAGCCATTAAGGAGACGAATGCACTCATGTGACGATGCAATAACAATCAGAGAGACAAAAGGTAATATTATTTATGTTCATGTTAACTTGAACATGTTCATGTTCATTTCGAAAAATACGCGCAATTCAGATATCTATCTCTATCCCAAGCCAATTTATACTGTTCCAGCACTTGAACGTCTCATCTCATCTCAATTCAATCCCACTTGATTGTACTTGCAGTTTGCAGTGGGTATTTTCACTATTGACTCAAGTAAAATGTCTCCATCGCATCAACCCTCTTATGATATGTGATGCCATTCCTCGACCATTTCACCAACTCAGACTAAGTAGGTACATCAGAGTAAAAAATAATAATGATGTATATCTTTATTTCATCTTTTCCTCCAATCATCATAAAATTTTTTTTCGTATTGGCAATGTGTATGAAAAAATACAAGAGAGATTATGCTTGTCACTAGTGTCATCCTATTTTCTCAAAGATGCTTTGCTTCCAAAAGTGCTCTTTACTTACTATTATTCATCGTAATCCCTGGGTTCATCTGTCCCAGCATTTTTCAAAAAACGGAATGATCTGATCCTCTCCTCTTCTCAGCTATATCTCCTCTTTTCTCTATTGAGGAGCAAGTAAAAATAAATGAAAAATCAGCTTTCAAACTTAAGCATTTTTTTTATAATGTGGCCCGAGCCTATTGATATTTTAGAAAATAAAGAGCATCGTTTTATGTTTTCGTTGAGAGGTCTGCAGCCTCACTCAGATTGTTTCTGGTGGCTCGTTGATGAATTGCAAGAAATCGGGGCACACATTCTTTATCGTTTTTTTCTCTCTCTTGTCACGAAGATAATGATGATGATCACGGCGGCGGCGGCGGTGGCCATGATATGCACTGAAATTCCTCCCCATCGAAATAAAAGCATGTCTTCGTATGCCAGATAGATAATATTCATGTGAAAATACTACACAATGAATTGGCAAACGGAGTGAAGAAAAAAAAAGAAAGAATATTTTCGCAAACAGTGACACACATCCGTATGAGTATGTGTACTTGTGGATGAGGCAGTCAATAGAAGTAAATATTCGCATATTTTCCAAGTCACACAATATTGCTTCCCTTGCCTCCTCGTCTCATCATCAACAGCACCGCATTCTCAATTCTCACAGTTTACAAAACGATGGCTTTTGTTTATGCTTGTAAAACACCTATTTATAAACTTGATACATCATATAGGCATATATGTATGTACATACCTAAAGACGTTCTCAAACTCAAACTGTAGGACTTGAACAATTTTCAGAATCAATTTTCCAAACAATCAAAGTTTCATTGAGGAACGTGAAAATTCCAACTCGAGGGCTTTCGAAAGCAATAAAAATAAGATTTTTTTACGTTTGGGATTTTGCCAACCCTGGAGAAAAATTCTTTGGGAAGCTGTTAAGAGGAAAAGGGGATAATTAGCCAATGTTATTTTATCGTTTTTTTTGAGCTAACAACAACAAAACAATGGCAAAAAATACGAAGGAAGATGGCTGGGTAATACTTTTCGGTGCTTGTCACGTACTTTAATGCCACACAATCAGCTTCACTCAAAATCCTCTTATTTGGAGCAGTAGTAGTACTTCAGCCAGCATTTTTACTTTTCTGTTCATTCCATTACGTCAGCTGAACAGTTCAAACAGATCTCCTCTGGTCCAGTTCAAAAAAAGTTAGTTTATATTTTTCGGACTTACTGCTGTAAGGTGTGAAGTGAAAACACAAGATCTTCACTTTATCAACTTGAGGAGGAACAAGGAAGAGCTTGAACTCTTTTCCCTGCATCAAAATGGAGAAAGTTAATGCGAGTTTGTACAGCAATTCAGTCCAAGTTTTTCTCAATTTGAGCATATTTTTGTCCACGTGAAGTTCCCCTTTCCTCCCTGTAGATGCTCTTGCGATGGCTCATTTGGGGACAATAAAAGTTTTTCAACTTGTCACTCCACACAGTCATCATTACACCTTAGAGGTCATATATATAATATGAACGAGGGGCATTAAAACTGAAGCCCATCCATAAGAAAAATAATGAAACGATTCAGTTGAGAGTGACTTCCTGTAGACAGAATACCTACACATAATATTCCTATGCATATAATAATATATGTAGTTACATGTGTAGGTACGGTTTAAAATTCTGCACTTGAGACAAGGACAAGACATCTTTGAAAACTCAGTAAAAATGAACTGATGAAATCTAACTCGAACTCAGTCAGTCAGTCAGCCAGCTCCATTCCATTGCTCTAGCTTTCCATTCTCACTTCAAAATGCAAAGCAATTCCTCCCAGTCTTCAAGCTCACTGCAAAACTAATAACATAAATTTTCATTTACTATGCGGTGCATATATACATGCATAACCATTGTGGCACGCTTTCTTCTCTAGCGAAAAAAAATGGGGAGACGGGCTTACTTACATACATATTATGTAGCTTGAGCATAAAAAAATTTGCAATGTTTTTGCATAATATATAGTTTTTTTCAAATCCATTACTACTACATTTTGTGTGTGTG
This sequence comes from Seira ritae, assembly GCA_027744415.1. Lineage (NCBI taxonomy): Eukaryota > Metazoa > Arthropoda > Collembola > Entomobryomorpha > Entomobryidae > Seira > Seira ritae. The sequence goes on along the minus strand of JAHZNI010004087.1, from coordinate 8,772 downwards.
GTGGGGGAAGGACGTAACTCGAGGAAAGGGACATGAGACAGTTTGCCAATAGTTATCATCGTCATCATCATGATGATCATCCTCACCGCACCAGAACTTCTAAGCTGAAATGTTACTCTATTTTAAAGAAAGTGAAGGAAAAAAAGTGAGTCAAATCAACGTTTGGGATCTTAAAATAGTTTCGAACCTTTTTCTCTTCTTGATTTTTTTGGAGAGATATAATATGTACTACGGCGAGTGCGTTTACCTTCACACAGTCAGAGTGGAGTGAGAGGCAACAACATTTTGCATCCACCAACACCAACACCGCACGATACAAACCGTAATTTGATCCTACTTGCTTGCTAGATGAAGATGTATGGAGCAAGAAAATAAACTAGATTAAATAGACTTTTTTTATATTGGAACGGGGATGTAGTAGAAAAGTGGAAAGTTTCTTTGTTCCTCCTTGTAAGCTTCCCAAGAACTTAACTTTTGTATGCCAAGAATATTAGTATGTAGAATTTTAGTGCACAATAATATATATTATGCAGACCTGTTAGGTGGGATATATTCGAAATAATTATTCCATCATCGTTACATATTTTTGCAAAATGCAGAAGCATATTTCCGATATCATTAACATTTGATAGGATGCAGATTTTTTTTATTCAAGTACAAGTGCAGAAATGTAATGCTACACATAAAAGAGAGAGAAAGAAAGCACTTATTCATAAGATGAATTTTTTACTGTTTTTTCTGTCAAAATAAAATGATTTGCTGGGGGATTCCCGGCAGATATAGAGAGTAATTTGACGGAAGACATGAGAACAAATCATTGTGAAGTGGAAAACAGGAGATGGAAATACTTGAGAATGATGATGAACGAAGATGAAGATAAAACATTGATCTATTGATCATAATCATTACTACTGCCGCCGTCCTTATTCATAAAAGGAAAGACATTCCATTCCAGATCTTTTCATTGAGATTCCCAAGCGATGATGAGTCAAAAATAGAAAAAGGCAAAATGAAAGAACTACTCTAACAAGTAGCCTGGATATCAATGGAAAAAATCTTTCTCGTTTGATTAGAAACTCCAGTGAAAATTAAACCACAATTCTTCAATTTCAATTTTTTTCTCTTCACAAAACCACAAATAAAGATTTATGTTCGCGGGGAAATTTGCTGCAATAAAAGACTGCTATTGTCAATACAGTTAATAATGAAGGAAATATCTCGACTCCACAATCACTTGTTCTCGCAAACCACTACATAGTAAGAACAAGCAAAAAAATAGGGGGAAAAGGGACCGAGCAGAAAAAAAGTGTAATAAATAAGACAACCGGAATTCCTAAAGCTTCCTATATTCAGCCATAAAATGCGAAGACAAGAAAAAAACGTGTCTTTTCTTTCACAGTCATTTTCCTTCTAGCGAATACCATGCATACTGCATTATGTTTTAACAGTTTTCGCTGGAATTAGGAGACTCTCAAGTTTTTTTTTCCTTTAGGCTTATTTTCCTTGTCTAACATTAGCTTTTTCTTAGAGATATTTTGTCCATGTCTTACGTCTTTCAAAAATGTCTTGTAGCTGAGCACTATCTAAAGAAAACTTCCCTTTTTTGTAAAAACTTTCACTTTGTAAATTATTTAGGAAAGAACTAATATTCCCCATTTTTATATGAGCCTGGCATGTTCTGGCATTGACATGTTTTTTTTCTCCTCTTCCCTTTTTTCAATGATGCGCCTGTCCGTTTTCAATTACATATTTTGTAGTTCCACAAGAAGACGAGAAAAACTGCCTGAGGAATTTTAAGTATTTTTTTCTCTCAAAGTCATTTTGTCCTCTCATGTACCTGTCCAACCTCCTCATACTACTTGTAGGGGAACTCTTCGTGCGTAGATTTACATTTCCAGAGGAGAAGACTTTTTTCTCAGGCTTCATCTCGACCCTTTTTTTCTTTTGATCTGTAAGTATTTGAGTGAAGTGCAGAAATATTCTTAAATATTTTACGTTAGATGTAGAAGAACTGAAACAAGCTCGTGAAAATATGTAATAGTCCCTGCAGTTTCCCCATACCACCTGTGCAAGATTCTCGTGGAAAAACCTTCCATTTTTTTCTGCGCACCTTCCTCTCATTCTGATTCTTTCAAATTCACGGCTCCCATGCCTACCTACATACATACTTCTTCTTCCTAATACTTTTGTGCACTCCCAACTACCTCCTTCCTTAAAATTCCCTGGTCCGTTTCTCTTCACGAAGGTGGGTGCACATCATCAGGTCATATTCTCACAGCTCCGATTCACGAGACCCTGTTATCCAAACTTCTCCATCAAGTCATCTTCCTTTCCATGATATTATTCTACCTCCATTTTTGATTCGCACTTCTGCATCTTCTATATTTTTTTGGCTTCACATTTCTTCATTCCGCTTTACTTTAACCTAAGAAGCCAACCCTTTTTTTCTGACTTACCTATACTTGAAGGGAAAACAGTCATTCATGTTCATGCATAATCAGTAGTATCTCTCAAGAGATGAATTCATTTCTCCATCCTAAAAATTCTCTTCCCATGGTCTCTTTCCCCACTTTAGTCGTGCCTTACCTCAAGAAAAAAAAGAGACAATACAGTGGAAGGAGTCTTTCAGAAGTATACACAAAGTTAAAAAGGACTCCAATGTAGGGTATTCTCTGTCACATGCACGCACAACTTTTTTGAAAAAAATGATACAAAATGTGGAGAAAGTAAACTCCGCGAATCTTTTTTTTTGAGGTAGCATTCACCAACAGAAGAATAAAAAGATACAATGCGAGAATAAACGGATGTTTCTCTCATCTACATCTCCACTTTCTATTCTTCCTTTTTTTCCTTCTCTCTAGTTCCATCACAACTTCTTCCTCTTTTTTGGATTTTTATTGAGGCTGTTGTGAATCCACGAGGGAATTCGAGTCTCTACTTTTCCCTATACTTAAGGAATACCTATCCATTTTTATATAAATTAAAGAGTATCCTCCTCCTTTTTTTCGTCTAAAAATACCTCAGCATTTTCTAAAAAAAACTTCCACCAAATAAATGGAATGGAAGTCAGCAACAGCAACAGAGTAATAGTTCTCATAAGGAACGAGGGAAAAAAAGTACCACTTTTTTTACAGCCATTGTCGCGGTGTAAATACGCGAAAAAATCTTTAAATATGTGAGCATGACACGCGGAACTATTCTCCTTGAATTCCAAGGGAAGAACAAGAGGAGAAAAACAACCGGTGGTGCGGTGCTTTGCACGGACGAGCAAGCCTTATTTCAAGATACAAGCACATACACATAGTTCTTCCTCCCAATATTCTCTCATCATCAATTCCAATCCTTTTTTTCTTCTTCTTCTTCTTCCAACCCTTTAAAAAAAGGAAACTTTCTTTTGTTATTCTCTCTGCCTTCTTCTTATAGTTGTATAAGTCGTCGGTTTAAAAACTCCATATGTGTTTTGAGTGACATGCCTGAAACGTATGGGGGCACTCTGCGGCTCTTTTTATGTGCCTCTTTTATGCATTCTAGGACTCTCGTCATCCGTCCACTATGAATACTTAAAAAGCTACTGCATTAAACGGCGCAACTATGAAGAAACAACAGATTTTCTCTCTCTCTCTCTGTGTTCCCTCTTTCGCTCGTCTTCCATAAATCAACAACGCTTTTGGAGAAAACATTACATGTGAAATGTAAACATAGTCTCAAGCAAATAAAATAACAACATGAGGAGAAAACAACAACACCATCATCATGGCAGCGGCAGCAACAACTGCAGCAGCAGCAGCAGCAGTCAAGTCGTCAGAAAGAAGAGCTGAGAAGAAGGGAGCCACTAAAAACGAGTCACTTGAACTCGATGCAAATTACCCGAGCTTCTCCCCTTTAAGCCGCACATCACACTGGAGAACAATATAATATTATGTAGTAGCGCGGTGCAAAGTACATTTGCGGCGGAAACCAATTAATTTTCAAAGAGCATCATGCATGAAACACCAAAAGCATACGTACAGAGCCTCCGTACAATCCCTCACTAAAAATATAATTAGATGTCACGCCTGATTTTCAATATCTTGTCTGAGAATCTCTCGACTGTGCACAATGACGTGCTCAACTTCAACTCACTGGACAAAAAAAACACGATGGCTAAGTTGTGCAACACGAAAAAGTATTAAGGTGTAAGTCAGAGTCAGGGGATAGTAGTCTCTGCATCCGCATGAACTGAAGTGGTTTTTACTCTCCATCATCGTGAAGGCTTCATTTTTACTACCGTCGTTATCAGGAGAGCCTAGTATTTTATCTTGTTACAACGAGGAATAATAATACCATGTCTTTTCAGAGCATCGCATTTCTTTCTGGCTTTAGCTTTGTGGCAAACCCATTTCCAACGAAGTAACAATTTGTCACGGTGCCTGATCCTGGACTCATTACTCTGTACTAGTCCTGCTCCTCTCTCCCTCTCTCTTGACTATAAAGATTTAATTGTGATTCTTCTTCATTCTTCTCCGAACATATATAAGTGGAGGAAAAAAATTTGTAATTGTTATTCTCGACAAAAGAATCATTTTCGACCTCCATCAAAATACCTTCATTTTAATAACATAGTTACTATGTCATAAACTCTGAGTGATGAATTTTTTTTCCTAAGGAGATAAGCCAGCTTCCGCTTTTATTTGGAAACATGAACATACCGCATCGTGAAGCTTCTGACAATCTTTCCAATTTCACAGGCTTCCCAACAGAGTACTTAAAATTCTTGCTTGACTTTAAACTGTAAGATAGACTAGTTTTTTTCTGCAGACTACGTACGTATTCCTGACACATTCCATTATGCCTATAGTTCCCTTTTCCCTCCCTCCAAACAACGGCCCTGTTCCTGTTCCTGTCCGTCATTCGCATTCACAAGCGTGCATATCACCCGAAACAGAAAAAAAACTGTAGCATCATCATCATCTACATCCCCCCAACATCAACATCGTGATCATAATAATGAAAATAATGAAAGTACGCTATTTTTTTCTGCTCCTGCATAAGAGCAAGCAAAAAGCTGAACATGCTTTCCCAGAATTGTGTGGTTTACAATTTACAGCAATAATAGAGATCGTTTTTTTCCTCTTGGAGAAAGCCCCTGAGTCTATTGACTTAAAGTTCTTGCCTACGTAGCAAGAGTCGCAGAATAATAGTATGCTGCGAGGAAACACTGCAATATATGCAATGCAATATCATGGCTTGGATCGCTTCAGTCACATGAAAAGAATGAATTCAAGTGACCCGGCGAGCATTATTCAAAATACTGGTGTTAAGTAAATTATTCATTTTCCTCTGCTCTAATGGATGGATCCTTTTCTATTATTTTCAGATAGAACTTCCGAATGTTCGAGGTTATGGCAGAAGCGGGTGAAGAATTATTTGTGAATGGACAAGTGGCACGTTTCTCCCCGCAGCCACTACACCAAAATGATGGAAAGTGCTCATCGATACGAGAAATAGGGATGAGAAAAATTCTACCCCCGAGATTCCCCTTAATAATATCCGAAGATACTATTTTCATCGAACTATTAGGATTTGCAGGAGGTGAACAGGGAAATACTAGTCATTTACTTTCACCATCACCATCACCTTCCCAACATTATACTGTAATATCGAAGATTCACTTTACTTTCTAGGCGAACCATGAAAGTGCACTGAGATCTCCGAATGATGGAGGAGGGATGCTTAAGAATCATCCATTTTCCCAAACTGAAAATGTTTACTCATTAGGATAGCCAATCCATTACTAAAGTTTAGACTTTTTTTCAAGCTCAATTTTTTTAAACTATACATACATAGGTAGGTAATTACTACATTCTTCTATACTTTGATATCAATCTAGTGTTCCAAATCTCTTCAAATCATATCGAATTTTTTCCTTGGACGAGGAGAACGATATCAAGTTTCTTGGAGAAAGTAAATTCTTGTATCAATTTATACAATCTCTAAATACATATTATGATATACATATAAATAACTTTTAAGCTCAATCGTCAGAGTCTCTCAAGTGTAGTAGGTCAGTCAGTCAGTTTACGCATTATAATATTCCGTACCTTTGTTAATTCGAAAAACTTATATAATATCCAAGAATACATATATACTCATCTCTCATCTCATACATATTTTTACTCGCTCCGAACAAACATTTCAGTAACAAATTTCCACCTCATATGTCTTCTCATGTCAACCTAGATTTAGCTTTGAACAGTGAGCGTTGAAAATTTAGAAAGTAGTTATGACACAGAGTGTCACACACAAAGTATATCCATTCAAAAGTTTTAAGGGGGAAAAAGTTTGTGACGTAAAAGGACATAATCTTGGAAACAATACGTATGGAACAAACAAAAAGAACACATGACGTGTATCTTGCTTGGAATCGTAAAAACGCAAACAGTTTCTTTTATTAGAGAAGTAAACTAGTTAAAAAAAGAGAGAAAACTTCATCATGGCCTGGCACGGAGGAATGGGAGCTGGTAAGCTTTTCTTTCCCTCTCTACTTTTATTGTGTCATGCGAACATCAAAAAACGAACGTGGGAAATATAAGAATTAATTCACTTTCTCTTTGCTCACAGGTCCCGGCGGACCGAACAACCCATGGGTGAAGTTAATGCAGGTGGTCCACAAGGAGAGGGGTCGTCAACACGCTAGTGGACGACATGGCGGAGGCGACCAGGGCGACAAAGACTCGTGAGTTACTCTCTTCCTTTCCGCTAATGTGCTTTAAATCTTTTCTCCCTGCCAAAAAGCAAGCATCATTCACTTAGCATTGCGAAACTGATAAGCATGTAAAACATTTCGGCTCTAGTCCTTTTCAATTTACCATTCCCGTATTCTCGATGGTGATTGTGATCGTAAGAAACCAGTTCCAAAATATTTTTCCTCTCTGAAAAGGTACCACAGTCCTATTTCTGCACGTATGTATGTATATACATGTAAGTTGACAATTTTTTTATACTCATCCTCAAGCGCAAAAGTTCATAAGTCATTTTGTAGAATCGGAATGGTGGTGTAAAGTGAGAGAAAAATGTGCTGGGCGAAATCGTCCTAGGATTCTTGGATCTAATTTTGTTGTTGTGTGCTCCAAGGGGTGGAACACGGAAATATTTATATTTTTTCGACGGACTGGAAATGGGCAGGTTCCGCTTTTTCCACTTTTTTTATCTCTATATCTTTATCTGTTTTGAATGCTATTCGTGAGTTCACTCTCTTGCCATTCTCATCGCTCCACATTCACTATTCCATTGCACATCTTTACTGTATAAAAGGTAGTGTTGGAATGAGTGAGTAGCCTTTACTGCTCACTCACTATTCCTCTGCTTTCCCTTTTTTCGTGTCGTTCAGCATGCTAAACTTGGCTCACACAAGAGGAAAGTTATTTCCTATGTTTTCCCTTGGAATATAGAGGACAAAACAGACCAAGGATCATTTCCAAGTCATCATCATTCCACCAAACCAACACCACAACATTCACATTAGATTCAATTTTAGAAAGCTAGTGTTGTACACATTACTATTACTTCAGACAAAAGCATGAAGAGAGAAAAAAAATACATATATTTCTGCTCGTAATGCCCCGTTTTTGTGAACCCATCTCAGAAAATGGCCAATAGTCAGTTTGTTAATCTCTATGCAAATGTATAATTTTCTGTTAAACCCCCAAACAAAAACGATAAGAAGCTGAGCTAAACCACTGGCCCATTTTCCTTTTCCACCATCTTTTCAGCATCCGAGCCACTAACCGCAGCCACCACATCACCCACGTCACGCCCGCCCGTCTCCGCTTTCCTCCCACTTGAAAGAACCTTATGTAAATGTAAATCTTTCCGAAGCCAAAAAATAATACTACTACTACTACTACTACTACTACTATTACTATGTACGTAATGCATTGTACTCGAACTAAACACATTTTCCAGGAGACAGTACATGCTCACGTCGTCTTCCTTCACTCAAACTAATTTGCATGAAATTCTTGGACACACACTAATTCTTTTGTCATTCCCTAAGCATTTCACCTCATCTCTTTCATTTCATTATTTTCTGATAGTGAGTGAGGGATGTGGAGTGGAGTCAAATGTAAAATGACGACATGGAATTCTTAGAGTGACCATCGCGTCGGCCTTGAATTATAAGCTAACATCTTTCCCGATTTTGGGTAAATTAATTTTCACTCGAGGTCGAGAACTTCTCCTTACGGCAAGGAAACAGAGCTTTAATTGTATCAGAGTGAAAGCTCGAATTCAACTCGACTCACTTACTCGCATTTCACTCGGCTTATTCTCTTTTCCTGGTCGTTCAACTGGAAGCAAAAAAATGACGGGGATATAAAAAGTAAACTTCAGTTACACAACTCACATTAGACTCAGGACCAAACACGTCCTTAATCGTGTTTCATTTTCTTCTACGTGAATCCACCAGGAAAAAAGGGAAAGCTGCCCTTTCCCCCTAATTACTCCTAAAATAAGCATCACGCATTTATTAGGAACCCCCTGTTCAAGAAAAGCCTTTCCTTCTTGCAGGTTTAAAATCTCCTTGGCTTTTCATTCCATTCTGTCGCTCCCTTTTACTTAGAGACGCGAAGATATGGAAAGATGCTTTATAATGATGTCCATTCCTCCCATGACTTGACTGCGTCTTGTAAAGAAAAAAAATGAAAGAAACTGAACAGACATTCCAAAGCTCCGCATTTCGAGATGTAAATTGAATATTCTTTTCAAAGGTTTCTGCCGACTGGATTTTACACT
>JAHZNI010004086.1:0-10455 GCA_027744415.1 Seira ritae | reverse complement strand
CATGAATTTAAATTACTCAATAATATCTTCAGCTCTTTCGCTACATATCATGTCGAAATTCGTGCATTCAAAAATTTTCCTGTTTCTGTAAAAATCAAAACTTTTTGTACCCTTTTGTGTGCCGGACCCTGTACCTATGTATGCCTGTGCCATTTCACAGGTTCACGGTTTTCCCCAGATTTTTGTTCCCTCTTCCTCTTCGTCTTCAGCTCAGGTGCAGGTGGAACAGGAAAAAACTATCATTATTATCATCATCTTCTTTTTTTATTATGACTTTTGCATGATATGATATGATATGAACAAAAAGCTCATGAATTTGAAAGAAGGTCTGGAAACGCAAGGAATGATCATGATCATCATGTCTTATTCCTATTGTATCGCTGTAATCGCGTATTCCTGAGAATTTCTTTATGGTCTAGTCTATTCTATATAGGTATATATTTTTTAAGGAAAAGTTGGGGATATTGCACTTGGTTATCTCATTTCCCCTTTCTACAACCTTTCTCCGTTACAGTTGCAACTCTAATAGTCCTTTCAGACGTTTTCCGTTTATATTTTTGAGAAAAGTATTAAAATGGAGAGGGAAGCATGTGTTGTGATGGGATGATGTCAGTGAGTATGCTTTATTATTGCCTTGTGTTTTTTTTTATTTTCTGACAAAAAAGGGTTTGGTCTTGGTCTGGGTATTTTTTTGGTGGAATGTTCACATTTTATTTTGCTATCGGTATTCGGCATTCGGGTGGGTGAGAAAAGTTGTTCTTCTTGGAATTTTTTTTATATTTTTCTGGAAAAAATATCACGGGGTAAAAATTTTTTCCAGACAAATGTTCCTTTTTCCAGACACCATTCTTTTCCTGAACCTTTATAGCATGAAGACTGTACCTGCCTTACTTCATTTTAATCGTATGAAATGTTGATGTAGTGATGGGAATGATGATGATGATCGTGAATATCATGATATCCTTTTCCAGGAAAAGTATAGAAGTACATATATCTTTTATCCCAAAATTCAACCTTAGACCGAACAAAAAAAACAGGCGGGTTTTATTTAGCCTTCCCTTGTGTCTACATAAATACATATGTATTTTTTATGGAATGATGGGCACACCAAATAAATAAATATGTATTCTTTTTTTCCCATCCCGAATTATTTATGGATGTATTTGTTTATTAAGACCGAGAGGAACGGGTGCTGGCGTGCTCAGGTGAGATAAAACAGGACTGTATATAGTTGTTTCGTTGAATGTAAATACATATTACAATTTATTTAGGCAAAAAAAACTGAAAAAATAACTTTACAAGAAGCAGATGTGTCTGGTTTTCTCAGAAGAGTTTTTAGGATGGAAAGCATCATAATAATGTACCACCCAGTCCCTTAAAGGTTGCTTTAATAAGAATTTTAAATGAAATGCTTCGGCAATTTTTTTTACAGAGACACCTGTATCGCAATCCGTCAGTATAATATGAGCCTAACTTAGATTGATGAGGCCTCAGAGTAAATAAGGTACACTTGAGTGAGGCCTCAATAAGCTTTTTTTTTCTAAGCTTGTATCATGTTGTGGCCCCAAGTAAAAATTATCAAAAGAACTGCTGCAAGACATTCTGCTCATGTTTGATATAGAACGAGAGATCCGCATTGATAGTTCCCCTGCCATTTTCCTTCCGGTGACCTTAATTGTCACGCTAATCTAAAAACCGGTGTGTGTAAGCCAGGGCATTTTCGCTTTTTCCCTCGCTCGCGAGTCATAGTCGCGATAATGATATCTTACTCGGATAATTCTACCTTAGTAATTGTGAATAATTGGGAAGGATAAATTGGAATGATGCTGATACTATTGCAATTTGCAATTGTGATTATACTGTTCCCGTTGTCGCACACTTACATGGGCCCTCGCACTGGTTTGCGTTTGGCTTGGCTAGAGGATTTGCGCGACATGCGAGATTCCATTAATTCTGCGTGGAAATAATGGAATAAAATTAGAAAAGATGGTCCATTTAACTAACCCTCTAATTTCCCCTTCTCCTCTTCTCCATTAGCACAATCTAATCTGTTTGTTTCGGGATTCTCTGGACCATTATCAAAATCAGGAAGAATGAACATTCAGTTCACTGGAGTGGGGGGAGTTCTTTCGTTTTTTTTTGTCAATTCTCAAAAGTAATTTTTTCGTTCTTTTAAAGAAGCCATAATCAGAAAGGATGCCGATTGAGTGTCGCATTCGGGACTTGCTATGGCAAAAAAATATTCTAGTATTCCGTATTCCCACGAGCAATGTTCCCTTGTTCCATTTTTTTACTTTAACCATGTCTAATTTTCTTTTTTTTTGTGATTAAAATTTACTATCGCTTCCTAGATAAATAAACAGTAAGCGCACCACCACCGCACAAGAAGCAGGCAAGTAAGCGAAGCACTTAAGGTACTGATCTAGATCGTGGTTGGATCTAGGTACATCGTAAATCTGCTGTGGAATAAGCAAGCAAATTCGCTTTATTTTTTTCCACAGTGCAATGCTACAGAAGCGGAAGAATTAAGAAAAAGGAATTGGTACATTCAATTTCACTTGGCTCGCCAAAATAAAAAGTCTGTTTCTCTTTTTCTGCGATTCTCAATCTCATGCAGCACTAATCATTTTTCGCCACGCAACGCATACATACATAGCTATGCATACATATACAGCGCGATTCACTCCATTAAGTTTCATTGTCATAATTCCATTTCTTTAATGCTGCTGCTGCTGCTCCTCCACTAAATAGGATTTTGTTTCCCCATGAAGGAATTTTCCAAGGCTTACTTAGACATTTTTTTTTCCTTTCCATTGTTCAACAATACCATTCGATGGCTGGCGGTGCGTTCTTCTCCTCCTTCTCCTCCTCCAGAGATATCTACTTAAGTTTTATAATGGAATACTGCGTCGTTTTTATTTGGGAAAAAAGTAAACATGCTGTGGCTGTGGCTCTAAAATGATGTTATGGTATAATTTCCTAATAAAAAATAAACTTTAAAAAAATGAAGTGAATAATAAAAAAAGACTCGCAACTCGCAGCTCGCATTCTTCTTGGCTTGGCAGTGGTAGTGGTAAGGATAAGATTGCATAGGTATGCATGAAAATTGCATGCATTATATTTATATTGCATTGTATTGTAGCAGTGGCAGTAGCATCGCATCCATTTTTTTCGTCCTTCCTTCCTTCTTGAAAAAAAATTGGGTGGCTCAGGATCGGGTGTAGGAGTTGGAGTTGGTTTGGTAGTTCTAAATTGAGGAGGAACCGCTGTGAAAATAATACGAAGAGAAGGAGAGAGAGAGAGAGTATTAGTATTACCATTACCTATCTAAATATTTCTCTCTCTCTTTCTGTTTCTTTGAGAGAGTTGAAAATGGAGTGGGAGAACATACCGCACCATCACTATCGCTACCATCGTCATCATCATCATCCTCCTCCTCCTCATTCCTCCTATTTTACTTTTTCCTTCTTTCAATCTTCCTCTTGATTAGCATAATGGGAAAAGTTTTTTTTTCTCAGCCCAAACCAAACCATGAGCCATAGCCATGGCATGTCCTTCCCAAATAAAAAAGGATGTGAATTGTGAATCGTGAATGTGAAATGAATGTTCCTCTGTTGTTCGGCTTGGGTTTCTCTGCTCTGCTCCTTGAACAATGCCATCAAACTTGCTAATTTATGGAGAATGAAAGCCCATGCCAACCAACTATATTTTGTATTTACTTCTGTTCCTTTTTTTGGGGGAAATCGACAAAAAAAATTCCAATTTCAAGGCAAAGGAAGGCAAGGCAAGAGCAAGGGCATGGAAATAGGAATGATGATGATGATGGTGATCACGCGGGATTATGAGCCAAAAGCAAATGAATGGACCACCAATGGCGAATGGTGATGGTATGGTATAATTTTAGGAGGAAAGTAAATTGTCACTGTTGAGATGTTGAAGTTAGTTGAAGTCAAGGCAGTTTCCAATCAGCATCGTCATCAGCTATTCTTCTTTCTCTGCCTTCTCCATGAACATGAGCGAGGGAAAGGTGTTGTTCTGTTGCTGTTTTGCATATTTAAGCCATCCCTTCATTCACAATTATTCGTAATCATGTACAATTGACGGTGATAGTGGTGACAGTAGAGTAGAGTAGTAGTAATGCGGTAGTGCGGTGCATTTTTTGTCGAAATGTCGGAAACGCTTTCACTCTCTCCTCTCTCTCTAATCATTGGGAATTCATTCGTATTCTTCTGCCTGGTCCTAATGGAATCGTGTGAAAATTAAAAATGGCATTTATTGAACTTTTCGTCGTCGTCTACGTCGGCTAGGCTTAATTTTGATGTTGATGTGGGGGAGAAAGTATAGAGCTTCATGCTCCCGGGGAAATTTTCTTAATCACCAGAGAGAAAGATAGGAAGGAGAAAAAGAAATACCATTTCATTTCTTTTTTTATTTCCATTCCAATTTTCATCATTAGGCAAAAACCATGCGATGATGTCGCGTCCTCCTAGTCACTTGCATTGTATTGTGAAGTTGCCGCGGTGTGATGTGATCATGATCATCATCTTCACTGCACCCACACCACACCACTGCCTGTGCCACCCTGTCTAGGTTATTCTCATTTGTATCTTCCTCTTCCTCCTTAGAAAAAAGGATTAAAGCTGAACTGTGGAAGGAGTATACACTTTACTTATCATTGTCACTTTATCACCAACATTCATTTTCTCCTGAACTCAACTGCATTAAAAAAATAGGTGGCATAATATCTTTCTCTCTGATTACTTTCTCTCCACTCTACCACTTCTTCTTCTTCTTCTCAAGTTTTATTTTCTCCCCCTTCCTTCCTACTTACTTCCTCTCAAGTGCATCATGGTCATGATCATGATCATCCTTTTTTCCCTCCCATTCCATTTTGAATTATTTAAGCAGAGTGGAAGATACAGCATCAGCATTGGCATACAATTGTATTAGGAATATTATGCTATGATGATACATAATTTCTTGGGACTTTCCAACCGGATGTGATCTCGATGATTTTGAGCATGATCATGATCACGATCATTTTCATACTCGGCCAAGCCAAGCCAAGCCAGGCCAGGCCAAAGTCCTTTCAAAGAAAACTTTTTTTCCCGTACCAGTAATATTAATGATGTGGCTGAACACGGATAAAGTAATAAATTTACTATTTTCGTCCAAACTTTATTCCGAACATATTACATTATATTACTTTCTTCTTATCGAGACTGTTGAACTGTTGCTTCTGTAAAAAAAAGAATTTATTGGTGTAATCTGTTTTCTCTCTTCAAATGCGTTCTCTCCCACACACACACTTTCTCTCTTTTTTTTTTGATATTGTAATTTCCATCTGGATCTGGATCTTCTGGATATCTATATTTTTATTTTTATTAGGAAAATTCGCTCAAATACCTATAGTGTCATTGAATGGGAAAAACTTTCTTCAGATCACCAATAATACCAATAAATACATTACCTACTTCAGAAAAAACTTGCATAGTCACAAGGGAGGGAGAAAGGAGCAGAGGGGGGAAATACATGCCTTCTCAATTCTCATTGTCGGCTTTACTGCTGAAAGATTTTTTTAAAAAGAAACTTTTATTGAAATCGTTACCAGCCAGTGAGTTTGGAAACGACTGAATATAATCCATTTTATAGGGTAATTTTTTTTCTCGATTCTTTTTTTCCCATGCTTACCTAAAAGAAACCAGACGACGAGGAAAAACATACATACATGCATAATACATTACTTTTATTTTTGTCGACAAAGAAGAAAGGCAAGGAAGAGGAGGAGGAGGACAAAACCTCTTTATGTAGGAGAAAGAAACATATTCGGAGGAGAATGAAGTGAAAGGAGTAAGCAGGAGCACGTTACGAGTCACTGACTATGCATGTATTCCTTATTTTTCCTTGTCCCATGTTCCATGTGTATTTGCACCTAATAGAGTAAATAAATTTGAAAGCAAAGTCCGTAAATTTCAATAAGGAGAAGTAGAAAAAAAAAGTTTCCTACTTTCACTTTGAAATTTCTCTCTTTTCCTCTCCTCCAGCTTAAAAACTTGTGGAGCGAACAGAATTGTCAATGTGTTTACTTATCATACATAATTTATTTATTGGAGATGAGATGAGTCTCACGGAGGGAAAAAAATAGGAGTATGGATATTATGGGAGGAAAGGGAGAAGGGAACACCTGATCACGATCACATCCCCATAATGTCATGTCAGTGAAAGCAGCCCAGCCAAGCCAAGCCAAGTTATTTTCCCTTCACGTTTTATTTTCATTCAATTTTTTACTATTCGTTTATTGGAAAAAATAGCATCCACATCCACATCTCCAGTTCTCTGTCGCTGTTTTAAATGGCGAGTGGTGGTGTGCGACATTTGCTTTTGCTACTTGACTAGGAGAGGATGTACATGTTATTAGGAATGTCCTCTGCGAAATAAAATGTTTCCTGCTATTATCTGTCAGAAGTGTATCCTGATAATGTTTCTGTGCCGCTGGCAACCCATCTACATCATCATCTCAGTGGAAAAAATGACATGTGCCTATTCCAGTAAATTCCAATTTTGCAGGAGATATTTGACTGGATGCTTGGGTGAATTGACAAATATTAAAAACATGTAAAGCAAGGGCACACTTTGTATGCATATGTAATATTTTATCTTTGATAAGTAGATCTTTCCGGAAAAAATTGACATCTTTCTAAAGTAATATATTTATCTGAGAAAAAAATCGAAATAGATTAAATATTTGTTGCAATATGGGTTCAGTTGGGTTGAGTACTTGCCGTATTATATTCATACTTCATATGTTGTGCAAAAGCAATGTGCAACTTGATCAGAAGCATGGAAAAGGTGATGCAAAGTGCTAAATACCTATTCAAGTTTCCCTTCACAATTTAGTAAAGTGACGGACTTATTTGTTCTAATGTCGGGCCTCTGTTTTAATGAGAAATTCAAATGCCCCTTTATGCTGCTGTGTTGTTGTTCGCTCAATCATTAGCGTTTTATTGTCAAACGGAAGACTAAATTTTCGGAGCGAATGCGAAAATTTACACTAAATTGGCTGGCTTTCAGTTACGCTTTCTAGAAAATATATCAAAAGTTATTCCACACTTTACTTTCTTTTTTCTATCTATATCTTCAAATTGAAATTTAAATATGTAATGAGCTGATGATGATGATGATGATGATGGCATCATGTGAAATGCATGCCTTATTTTTGGATAAATAAAATACCGACTCGACTGCGTCGCGCCTCACTCCAAAAACCCACTCACTTGCATGATCTGATCAGATCAACATGTAACATTCCCGCATTCCTGTAGGAATTCAAGATCACATCTAGACTTGACGAAGACGATATGCATGATGGTGATGGATGATGCGGAAGGAATATTATGTCATTCCTCCACAGATACATATATCTTTTTTAAAATTTAATGTACACTTTTTAAGTATGTATGTAACATGCAAGAACACATTCTGTAACGGCATTTTTTACCTATGTATTGTAATTCCGTTGAGAAATTTAGCAAACAAGAAAAATTCACTTTAGGAAGAGAAAAAAAATTGTGCTGATTTGTATTCTCCGAATGAGTGAGCGGAGGAGGAGCAGAGAGGCATGTAAATACATATGCACGCATGCATTTCATTCATTTCATCATATCTACCAAGTAAAAATTGTAAATCCAAATCCCTAGAACTAAACTGGCTTCATCGTTCATGCAAAGCGCCTCTACGATTGTTGAATACTTGACGAGTCATACATACATACATACCTAGAGTAATCCTGCGTTTCCTTATGGATTTCCTTCCGCCGCTGATTTCTTTTCATTTTTTTCAAATGGCTTTATTTTTGGGTACTGGTACTACATAGTTGGTATTGATGAAAGAGAAACACGGAAAGACAAGCTGAAGAGAGTAGTAAGTAAAGGAGTGGAAAAATCTCTCACTTCTCTTTATCTCGTTTATTTTCTCTCTTCTAGTGTGTAATATCCACCGTAAATATAGTTATTTTTATCGAAGTTTATTACAGTGGAAAGGAAATAAAAAGGCAAAAAAGCCTCCCTGGGTATTTTATTTTTTGATTTTTTCCAATGCGTGCGTGCTTGTTTGCTTCAGAAAGAGAGAGAGAGAGAAAAGAACTCTTTCACTCAAGAAGAAGAAAAGTCAAGTCAGTTGAAAGGAAGTGAAAGGAATTCATTTCATCGGAAGATTTGGATTGCGCTGATCATCGTCAAAAAAAATCTAATTCTTATGCATGCATGCATTGCATATATTATTATGTACTTATTCTTATTCTGAAGAAACTTGAGAGACGAATTAGATGTCACTAGGATTTGTTTTGGCTCCACTTCCCTCCTCCTAATAGAGTGCCTTCTTGACTTGGCACTTTTTTTATTGCAATTTTGCATTGGAATCAAATAAAAAGGAAACGGGGCTACAGGAGTCTGGCTTTTTTCTTGCCATGGTACATTTTTGAATCATTTTTTTACTGCGAAAAATACATATTCCATCCAGGTTTGGCGCTGGGCAATAATCAAGGGAGGACAATATAATATTGTCCGGACAATAATGGACGATATCAGTTTTGGAAAACGGACAATAATATTATACAATGTTGATATATACATACCCGGATAATCATGGAGTAAAAGGGGTAATATGATACCATAATAAACGGAATATTGTCCTTTTTTACCCACTATTGTCCATATTTTCCATTATTTGCCGTAAATATTGTCCGGACAAAATCCATCTCTGATTCCATCCCTATTTCGAAGAAAGAAGATGAGCGGAAATGCCCCCTGTCCATGGTCCAGTCCTCGCTTATTTAATGCTCTCTCACGTCTCAAGTAATTTAGGTAGATGCTTTGATATATTATTTCTTCCTGGTTTTAAAATCCCCTAATGGATTTTTCATTTTTTGGGGAAAGTAAAGAGGACACTACACTACTTTTTTTTTTAAATATTTTCACAGAATTTATTGTATTCCCATTTCCATATGCGGGGAAAAAATTTTTTAAGCCTGTTTTCATTTGTATAAGTGGTGCAATGCAATAGTACTAGGTCTTGACGTGGGGAAAGAAGGAATTATTACTTGAGCATCGCTTTCTCTTGGAGAAAAAAATATAATATCTGATGCGATACAGATACAACCAAAGCTTGGAGCTCGAGTTGCTCTTGCTACTTTTCAGCGATGAAGAGGAAAAAAAATATATATTTTTTTCTAAAGTGGAAGCGATGATTCCTTCGAAAAAAAATAAGAAGAGGAAGAGGCGCAATGGCTTTCATGCTTATTATTACTTCTTTAATATTTCACCGGCTTATATGTGCTCTCTCTCTCTCTCTCTGCTTCTCACTCGTTCACTCAGAGGAAGAGCTGAGAAGTAAGTTGTGTTGCGTTATTATGTCAGAAACAGTAGAAAATCTGGCTCGCTTTCTCAATTTCTATTACTTCACTACTATACATTTGAAGAGAATAGTGCTCCTACCGCTCATCTCCAAAAGCTCTTCCATATTCATTTCCAATTTTCTTTCTGTGAGAAAAAAAGGAGGAAAAGGAGTTTTTTTTTATATTTTGGGCGGTGATGTGTTGTGTTGGTGGAGCTCGAGGGATATTGTATTTTTTTGGGAAAATATTATGGATAATAAAATGCAAGTATATTTATGACTCCTGCCATCATCACGCGACAGACTGAAGTGTAACTTGTTTATTGTATTGCATTGCATCCATACTCCGTACTTAAGTACATATTATATTGGAAGAGTCGAAGACGACAAGGTGGCATTGGCATATCAGCTTTACAGTACCAGCATAGCAGCAAAAACAGCAAACGTCATAATGGCAACAAGCCCATTAGGCAACTTTTCACTTTTGCGAAATGCTCGATTAATACGTATATTTTTTTGTTAATGTGAAAGTCATTCTACCGTGTTATTTAGAAATTAAGAGGTGGATTTTACTCAGTATTACATGAAACGAAAGGAGCCCCTATCCTCTTTTTTCATAAAAAAAACTATTTCTTAGTCTTGGATTTTTTTGAGGATGACGAGATGAGTCTGCCATGCCACCGCCACTACTTCTACTGTTTGTAGTGTAGTGCTGGTGGTGGTACACAAGTTAAGTATCGTCGTCGCTGACATCCCAGAAAATTGATGACTGGGCGAGGAAAAAGCAAGATAAAAAGAGTTCCAACACACACACACAAATACACACACCCACAAGACTTTTCATCCTTCACTTCTCCTTCCTTTCAGAGTCTTAAAAGACTTAAAAGGGAGAAGAAGAAAAAAAAACTTTCTTTAATGTCAAGAAGTAGTAGTGAAATATGCGGGCAGGCGTGCTATTTAGTATTTAGCTTCTTGTTTTTCTCTCCTTTTCTCTTTTCAGGGAAAGTTTTCTGGAACAGAAACAATAGATTTTCCTTGTAATTATGTATGAGATTGTCGCGTGAT
>JAHZNI010004085.1:0-17401 GCA_027744415.1 Seira ritae | reverse complement strand
GCATATTCCTGAAAAAAAGATAATTCTAAATCAGCGTTAATAAACAATTTGTCGTAATTTAAACAAACAGGGAGTGCCAAACGGGGGGACCCTTTATTTGTCAAGACACGGTTTAACATGCATATGCGCAAAGAATAATTCAGTTCGTACATTCGTATTACCTAAGTAATAAATAATTTATTAAACAAACATTTAATTTAAATGAACCCCAAGAACAATATCATCTCAAGATCTCTGCATATGTTTTGCTATCCATCGCCTGAAATCATCATTAAATTGGTTTAGAAACAAATAAATTGTTATTGAGAAGTTTAAAAATGGCTTTGCTGCAAAATCGATATGGTTTACCTAAAATTGCCTGAAGGGAACAGTTATAGGCATGAGGCATGAATTAAGACTGATTTATGGATTATTGACTACAGTACAATAAATAAGCAAAATCTTACCCGGCTTGGTACGTTTGACCTCCGCTATAGATCACTAATGGACCACCTGCAACAATTGATTTAGATTTTACCACTGAAAAAGTTTTACTGTTATGTAGGTAGCATATATACAATTTTTAGAATAATCGAATGAGTTTTTTCTTTAAATTACCACTGTCGCCATTGCAGGAATCACCTCCGTTGCCTCCAGCACAGACCATATTTGCCGTTATGGGAGGTGCCGGAGTCCCTTGGTATCTTTGACTACACGCGTCATTAAGGACAATAGGAACGGTTGTTTTTCTCATTACAGAGGACTGAGCACAACTTCCAGCACAAGTCTTTCCCCATCCACAAACGACGGCTTGAAACGAACAAAAAATTGATTTTTAAGATTTTGGATTCTTTATGGGATGATTTTATTTTGCATACCATTGGCACGCTGGGTACTGATATCCGGCGATCCTGAATGGAGCTGAATGGTTTGTATATTTGACGACGCACTGACTGGGGTTCTCAGTTTTATCAACGCTACGTCATCCCTCTATAAATTTTTATATTGAAATTAAAGAAAGTTATCTTATTTGAAAACGAAGAAACATTCCTTGTATTTTTTGTACTGGCTTACGAAGTATCCTTTAGTTCGGAAGAAGCCAGGATGCAGAAACAGTTTATGTACGGCCACATCCTGATGAGCCGATTCGCCCTGTCTGGAGATATCATAATCTCCTACCTTCATAACGAGCTGGCGGACTGCGGCTGGTGTGAATCTATCGAAACAATGTGCCGCGGATAGAACCCAGTTTGATGCTAAAAGCGAGCCCCCGCAGATTTGTCGTCCATTGTGAATTATGGCAACCTTGAATAAGCAAAAATAGCTCTTTAGCCTAAGAGTCATCTAATCGGCATGTTTTATAACTTACCGCAAAGGGAAATTCTCCAACACTTGCCGGTTGACCATTAACAATATTCAGTGGGTTAGATGTATTTGCAAGAGCATGAGAGATTTCTGGAACAGATTCATTAGATGGGGGATCCATCTTGAGATACTCTTCGTATTCAATGTTCTTCACATTTCCATACACTATGGAAGTGCAGCAAACGTAATTCATGGTCACGTTGGCGTTTGCAATGCTATTATTGCTTCTTTTGTCTTCATCCTCCATATCTGAAGGTGGAGGTGGCTGGCAGGACTCCAGATTAGACCATTGTTCAATGCCTACGAGAATCTCGATTTTCTCGGAGTTTTTAGAATGAGTGAAATCGTAAAATGGATTGCACTCTTGCACTGGGACACATATTCCTTGAGAACCTGCCGTGGAACGGCAAGCATTAGAGGGTTCGATTGTTGTCGATTCAGTGTCTTCGTCTGAGTCTGGGAGATCTTTTGAAAAAAATTTTGACTTTTAAAAATTAAAAATAATAATGTCCAAATTAGAAATTCAAAGTCTTGTCCTTATTTACCATCAATTATGTAGGCTTCTTCCGTTTTCCAGATTGCCCCATGGCAGGATACGAGTAAGAAACTAACGAAAAAATATTGAAGTTTCTTCATGATAATTTAACAATTAAATATACTCCAACACACTCCTAGCCCCCAATAACGCGTAACTGAAATCAAAATGAAAACTACCCATTCCTTTTCAAAGAAGGATACATTCGAATTGAAATTTCGTGAAAAAGAAAGTCGACAGGACGAAAGGTAATAACTTTTTATTTTTAACTCATCATTTTTTACTGCAGAAAAAGATACTGATACTTATTTTATTAGTATGATTTTCTTGTTTTTCATGCATTCGCAAGATTAAATAGATAAGTAGGCACGATGAATAGAGCAACATTTTATGTCAAGAAAGAAAAAAATTTTTCATGATTTTATGAGTTTCTCCTATGACGTCTTTTCGTGAGTGCTTGTGAAAGCAAAATGATATTTCATTTGGGATCATGAATCATAAACTACTTAAGTACCACACGCGGTGCAATGTAAATGCAATAAAGAGAAATTGATATTTTTGAAATGTTTAAATGTATCGATGACATTTATTAGCAGTTATTTTCGGGCCCATGCGAAAGTTTCGAAATGAATTTATTACAGATAAATATTTGATCATGTTCGATATCGTGATCGGTGTCTGTCAATCCAACTGGTATATTCAGAAACCTTCGTGAATACCCCGGGGTATCCTAGAAAAAAGATTTTTCATGATCATAGACGTTCAAAAACAAGATTACACGAAATATTTAGAAACTTACGTCCACATCCAATGCCAAAGGAAACTTGAAACCACGGGAAGAAATGTTTGAATATTTCTTTCGAATTTTCAGTTTTTATATTCGTCAAAATATTAAATGACAAACTCACCTATTCCGACTTGTTCCATTCTGTTGTCCCTCGAAACTGTCAAAGGTCCCCCTGGAGTTCAATTTGAAATTCTTATCCATTTGAACATAATCTTCATGCAATTCTGAATACGATAAGTTGATTTCATATTTTACTTACCACTATCTCCCTTGCAAGCCTAGAATTATTTTGAAAATAATATTTTTAGCTTTAAAATTTAATTTCTTTTATTCTTCATATTTAGCTAGAACAATTTTAATTGCTACTGCATATAATATTTAAGCTAATCTTACATCTGTCTGTCCTCCGTCTTGAAATCCCCCAGCGCAAAAGGCCTTTTCCATGATATCTTCGGGAACAATTCCATCATAGATGTCTTCACAATCTTCAGTTTTCCAAATGCGCAGCTCAGCAGTTCTTGGAGTTGTTGGTCGTTCTCCACCTTCATAAAATTAAAGTTCTCAAAGGGAAGCTTATTTATCTAACAATTAGCTTTCTACCTTCTTCTAGCTGTCCCCATCCAACCAACTTTCCATGAGTATTTCCATCGTCAATTGGCTGAGAGCCATCAGACAAACATATTGGCGCTACCTTGCGGGTATATGTAATAGGCTCCGCTAATTTCACCATAGCAATGTCATCGTGCTAAAAAAAATAATTCCATCCCCAAAAAATTTTGATACATACTATTTTAAAAGATAAGCAGATAAATAACGTTACGTCGAGGAAATAGTGTTCCTTATTTTTACTAACCAGAGTATCTGACGAAAATTCCTTGTGATAAATAACCTTGGACACGTTCCTTTCCTGGTGTGCGGTATCAATTGGATCCTTTTTTGAATTAAAATTAAAATATTGAGAAAGCCACGTAACCCATTTTAGCAATTTCAGAAAATTAAGTGGTAAGTACCTTGATGTTATGATCTCCAATCAAGAATCGCAAATGGTGCAGAACAGTGGCCTTTAGACTGAAAGTGAAAATATATTAGTTTAGTCCAGTAAAGTTTTCAGTACAATTTTCTCATTTTTATAAGCAAATACATAATCAGTCCCAGCACTCAATTTTTTTTCGGACTACTGCCACACTATTGTTGTAGATGTAATGCTTTCTATTGCTACTAGTATTCCACATTAATGAAGAAAAGACTGATTCCGACTGCTAAGAGGCTCAATTATAGCTCTTTCGGCACAAATGGTCAATTTCAAATTCTTGCTTCTAGTTATACTGGTATGGTATATTAATGTGCGCAAAACAGAATTTCACTTACTGCGAGACGCAATGCTGGAAATTTAAAAAAATACTATTTTTAAAGATTTTCGTTACACAGTTTGAATTAAATTTTTAATTTGCTTACAGCAGCCGTCAAAACGTGGTAGTCGTCGATCACGCTTCCGCCTACAGAATACCAGAATAAATGCACGCAATAAAAAAAATTACTGACAAAGTATGAACTGTATCTCTATGTATTTTAAATTTCTTACCACATACTTGCTTCCCTTTGAATGTCATCACCACCTGTACAATAAAAAAAACTATGCAATTTTTCAACCCTCATATTGGTGACTAACATCGCATGAAATTAATTACAATGTAAGGCGCATCTCCATGTTTTATTTCAGTCCCACCGACGACCCTCTCGTCGTCCTGCGCCTGCTCTGGATTACTTTTCGAGCTAGAAAAAACTTTCGAGGTCTGTCCGCAGTTCCCATCATCATTATCCGCTTTTGATTCAATTATATTGGGAATCAGAGTTGGACTGGTTGTGTTCCTAACTCCTCGGAGATGACACCAAATATACAACTCGCCAGGGTCGCTGCTTCTCCCAATATTAGCTTTTAAAGTATCATTAATTTCAGATTTTGGTTGGCACTTGTCAACAGTTTCCAATATGAAATCCACCAAATCTGAGTTGACTGAAGGGGAACTTTGGTGTCCGTTATCAGGTTCCTTTCTGTCAGTGAGGAAGAGAATGGGATAACACTCCCTCAATTTCACACACTCTCCGGATAATCGCTTATCATCAGCTTCATCAGGGCTCCTCGTTTCTAGCTCGGAGTCTGTACCGTTCTCAGCTTCAGCTTAAGATGGACGAGATTACGCAAATTAGATAATTTTATTATGCGAAATTTTTTAAAAAATGTATTGTATTTATTTACGGGTAATATAAACTGCGTCATCAACGATCCACTCCAGACACACCGTCTGTAGAACCGGACTAGTGAAGTAGAACACCAAAATAAGGAGCACCAGATCCCTACATGTAATAACCCGCATTTTGATCTCGATCTATTTCTATTCAGTTTACACGTGTTGCCTTTCGGCCAATCACTAGAGATCAATGATCACCACCGATATCGTAAGATTTTTTTTTATATTTTTTGAAGTTTTTCTAGATAAATATTTGGACGGACCATAGCATGTCAGAAAACCAGCTTCTTTCAGAGTATGCCATCGCCATCTCATCTCATTATAATGAAGGGATGAATATGATTACCCGTTTCATGAAAACGCATATAGTATAAGTAAAACCGGCTTCTCGTGAAAATATTGTGTTTGAATCAAATCAGGAAGTGAAGAAGACTTTGTTTTATGAAGTAGTGTCACCGGTCCTGCCGTTCAGTAAACTGTAAATGGATTTTGATGTCATTGGAGTCAAATGCATCAGATAGTTTTAGTGAACCTATTGTAAATGGAAATCATACTGATGAAATGATCATGCTTTGGGTCGTGAAAGACACATCATGAAAGTGATTTTTGTTCATTTGATGAGCGCTGAAAAGTAAGTATGCTATTTGCCACAATCATTCATATAATATGGAATATTTAGAGGAATGGAGAAACCTCCTTTTATTTTCGAAAACCCAAAAATAATCAATTCGCTTCAATAAAATGTTGTGTTCTTAGAGATTTTGAGAGTAATATTCATAAATAAAGCATTTATAGAAACCATCACCGGAAGAATATAAAACTAATTTTATTGGGTTAGATAGGAATTCATATTTTTGAGTAAGTTAATAATGAATGGTAATTTAAATTAAATTAATCGGTGAAGGACCGTCGTCTATTTTTATTCACCCACGATGTGTACTTGTCCACCCTCGTGTAGACTCCTTCAAAACATAATGCACGCATTACAATACGAACACTTCAGAGCAAAATATGCATGAAATGAAATAATGGTTAAAAGTTAATGGCGGGAACTGTACCTGGATAAGATCCACAGCCAACCTAATTTGTAAGTAAAATTGGGAATGATTAATTTTTTCAAGGAAATCATAAGATTGTACCATGAATTTTTTAACTATGGTTACTTACGCCCCATGACACAATACCAATTTGTTGAGCTCGAGACCTAGAATCGATTGTCAATGGTCCACCTGAAATAATTATTTTTTGAATTAATGCGCAAGTTGGAAATAATAACATTTGCAATAGTATTCATTCCTCAAAGAAACTTACCACTGTCACCTCGGCAACTATCTTTGCCATCACCACCTGCACAGACCATTCCCTTCCCAATTCCCGCAGGAGCTACGCCCTGGTAACGTTTACTGCAGTCAGCGTGGCTCCATATTTTGACGTTGGCAGTTTGTAATTTGGAAGGTTGTGGACCACCGTCTCGTAACTGTCCCCATCCTGACATTATCAACATTATTAAAAAGGTGCATTTTTCTTGCTTACCATAAAGAACTCACCTGCAACATCTCCGTAAACGTTGTCATAACTTGGGCTACCGCTGTGCATGCAAACCGTTTGAATATATTTGGTGGATGTAATGGGAGAGTTGAGCCGGATCAGAGCGACGTCATGATGCTATGCATATTGTAAAATACCTCTTCAATATTTTCATAAAGGAATGCAACAAGACAAGTTAAGAAAGACTGTAGTTACCAAATGCTGCATACTGAAATCCTTGTGATAAAGAATTCTCGATGCCGTCCTCGTCTCATGGGCTCCATCTGATGTACCTGTAAATCGAAATCACCCTTTGCTTATCCGATACGTTTAGGCCATATCTAGTGTGTATTTAATCATGTAAACGAACTGTAGATATCATGGTCTCCGATTTGAATGGTTAATCTTTGAACGTCTTCAGATTTCATGCTGTAAAAAAGTAGGACACAAGTAAACGAGTCATCAGTTGAAGGTATTGTAGTGAAGAATTAATCGGCAAACGGGAAAAGGCATGAATATACTTACTGCTGGACGCAATGCTGGAAACAAAAAAAACGCAATAATAATTTCATTACGAAACAAGATTTCAGATTTCTTATGTTCAATTAATGCATTCTTACCGCGGCGGTGAGAACTGTCTGCCTGTCTATCAGCGATCCCCCTGTGGCAAGAATAAAAAATGCAAAATGATTTCTACCACCACAAATAAAATTTAATTTTTAACGTTACCGCAAAATTCACGGCCCTTGTTCATCAATGCGACCTGTCAAAGCATAATTAAAAGAAAGATTAAAATCTTCATCTGCTTTCACAATATCGAAGGTACTCAACTTACAATCCAGGGGAATTCGCCTAAAACAGAAAATGATTTTGAAACAAGTTCAATCAAAAGTTTAAATAAATAATGATGCGTGTATGGCTAATGTATGAAGCTCAATAATGTACCTCGTTGAGCTTCCCTTCCATTTACTATGCGTCCTCCATCTCGGTCCTCCTCTATCTCTTCAGGCTTCGTGGTATTTCTAGAACTTGGAAGCTCCACCTTAATCATTCCACAGTCACCTCTGGTCGACTCCGTCTCGTTCATTGTCGGCGTCGTTTGAGGTCTTAACGGTGCAGGTGTTCTAGGTTGAGCAACGCAACAAACTAGCACTTCTGAGCTGACCACTTGAGAGAAAACTAAAAGCAGCAAAAACTTTAATTACATTTCCACAATTTTTTTTGAAAGAATTAACATATTATTTTAGTTAAAACTTACTTGATGGTGCATCCGAGCTGTACTCGCCTCCCCCACAAAAACCAGACGAGGCAATGAGAACATGTGCAAGTCCGTCATTCAGAGTTCCATTAGGAAGCTGGACATCAGGATCGATGGGATACAAAAGTGGATAGCATTCCTTAAGGGACATGCACTGTCCGATATCACCTCTTCTCGTGCGACAACGTTGACTCCGAACCTGGACGGTGTCACCATCTTCTTCCTCGTCTCGAAGTTCTACATTGACTTCTGGCTGATCCCTTCTGGATCTCGACGGAAACGCTGTGTCAATGGAAAATGCGAATTTAAAGTTTCCAGAAAAATAAAATTCCATAAAATAATGAAAAAAATTGGCTACCGTCGATGATAATGGTATCGTCATCCTCCCACTTTCTTGCTGCTGTAAAGCTAACAAGAGTGAGACCTGCTACGGTTAAAAGCAACCAGAGCCTCATTTTTTCCAAATGACTATATTTTTCGCTTGATTACAACTTGAAACTCAGGTCCAGACTGAGGCTGGACTGTGTCGAAACATTGTATTTTAAACCAGGGATTAGATAATCGCGAAGAAAATTTGGTTTTGTAAGTTTCGAAAAATGAGGGTGTGCTCATGACCACATGCACCCCATGAAAGAGCTCCTAGTCAAGATGGCGAGTCATTTTCGGCGAAATTTCCTTTCTGAAACTGGATTAAACAATAATTTATCTCATGTTACATTTTTTTCTTTAAATTGATTTCTGACAGATTTACGAGATTTGGGTGTGTGCGTGCAGAACACAAATTTAACCCAAAAGTAATAATAATAGGTAGTATTGTAAGGTGCAGTGCAATCAACTCTAGCGCATGATGTAATTGGACAATAAAATTCAATCCGATTTCTTTTTGATAATTTTCTAGATGCCCCAGGGAGAACTGGAAAAGTTTTAAATGAAAAACGAGAAAGAAAGTTTTCTATTTATGCTTTCAGCTCTAAAATATCCAAGATATCGATGCTATTTTGATAAAAAGAATTTATTGAAGTTAGAATATTAAAGTTTTGACTTTTATTATTGATTTGAGCACGAAAGACCACCTGCGGCTGGACATCCACAATTAAGTGACCGGTCCCGTTCGGGTTTTATTCCTTTTTCCTTCTCCACTGTTGAACTGAAAATACTAAAAATGGAACGCTTGCCAAGCCACGCTCAGTCAAAGACCGTTCAAGTATGCGACCGCATCTTTCCCTGGTAATATGTACACTAGAAATATGATCAAATTGGGAATGAAAAAATAAATAAACCGCTACCTCACATTTTTGACATATTCTCTGCAGTCCCGTTTATTTCAAAAGTTACAGAAATAAATTAGCATAAATGAATTTAAAAGTAAATCGTAAATGCATGCATCATAAGTACTATTTATTTTAAGACTTATTCTTCTGCACCCATTTCATGTATTTGTCCACGCGCGTATAGACTCCTAAGAGAAAAAAAATTGGTTTAAAAATGTTTGCTGATTTTGGTTGCATATATGCACATATATTATTACGCATAATAACTCACCTGGATAGCTAGCACAGCCAATGCCCCAGCTTACAATACCTAATAAGAGAAGTTCAATATGCACATAAAAGGTCAAACAGATAATTTTAGTTTTAATCCAGTTAGTCAGTATTGCTACGTTACCAATTTGTTTGGCTTGGTCTCTTGCACCAATAACAAGAGGACCACCTAAATGAATTGAAGATAAACCATGTCATAAAGAATAAAACATTTGAAAACGAATTTGGCTAAACATGAATTATTTACCAGAGTCGCCCTAAAATAAAAATCAAAGGAACCCGTTAACATATCATTCATAGCTAAAAAATGTGTAAAGGAATAATATTAATTTGAAGAAATCAACCTGGCATGAGTCACGACCAGGACTACCAGCACAAACCATTCCTGGTCCAATTTTCTTGGATGCTTTTGCATACTTGTCATTACACTCTTTCGGGGTTATGACTCGAATATTGACGGTGAGCAACTTGGAAGATTGGCTTCCTCCTAAAGTAACATTTGCTTTTAGAACTTTCTTTTCAATCTAATTTTCTACATTCCTGGAAAAGATTCCTTTCAAGCTTTTCATAAGATAATTAATTAATTGACCTGAGCTTGTTGTTCCCCAACCACTCACATCCGCTTGTTCTTTGCCGGTATCATAAGCCGGATTTCCTGGATGAAGGCAGACAGGCTGTACGGTTTTCGAGAACTCTACTGGTCGATCCAAGTGGATAAGAGCAATCTTTTTAAAAGACAATGAACATTTTAACTAAATTGCATTAAAAATCTTAGCACAACTATATCAATACGAAAAGGATTGGATAACTTACGTCATGTTCCTAAAAAGAGACGAAAATTATGCTTTAGACATTTTTTGTAATTTGTGATTCTATCTTTTATGAAAAATGAATGCTGTGTTTCAATTAATCACCAGATTTTTCATGGTAAATCCTTTGTGATACAACACCCTTTTTGCTTTCCTTTCAATATGTGTCGTTTCTTTTGATGAGTAGAGATCTAGGTCACCGATATGAAGTCGTAATGCAGCTACGTCACTCTTGGTCATGCTATGATTATGTTCAAATCAAATGCAGTTAAGATCTTACGAAATCTGTGTAAGTCAGAAATTTCCGCGTTGAATGAAGCTCAAAATATTGACTTACAACTCCACGCAGTGCTGCAGCAACAAATAAAAGTTTTGACTTGAGTTACAAAAATAATTCAATTTAGATGCAATTTAAATTTATGAAATTTATCTTACAGCAGCCGTTAAAACGTTCCTGTTGTCAATCAAAGAAGCCTATAAATATTGATTCAGAAAATTATTTAAACCATTAAGTCGTCAACATTAAATTGCTTGTGGAAGTAAAATATGCAATATGCACCCCACAGAACTGTTGGCCCCTCCTGAGCATTGCAACCATCCACGGAATTTCCCCTAAAACGGCAGGCCTTCCTCCAACAATCTTATCAGGATCTGGGAGAATGTTCTTATCAATTTTTATAGCTCCACAGGGCTTTTTCAAGTACTCGCTGTCGATTGTGAGTGTGTCATTTTCCACAGGGAATTCGCCCGGTGACTTGGTTGAAGCACAACAAATTCTAGATGAAACTTGAAGTCCTAAATAACAACCATAATTACATTTAAACTACAATGTAAAGATTGCATTAAAAACCCTAGGGTAATTTTAAGGACATACTTGCTATGTCCACAGTGATTTCCGTTTCCTTGGACCTTCCACAGAATCCAGATGCTTCAATCAGAAACTTTGCCAAGTTTTGGTTGTAGACTCCAGTCTGGCCGGGAGTATCATTATTCTCAGCATTGTCCAGAGGGAACAAGCGAGGAAAGCAGTCCTGGATCGACTCACAGGTTCCTGAGAGACCCGTGTTTGTCACGCAATACTGACCTTCCCCTTCGGAATTGAGACGCTCACGTGGCGGAGGCACTGTCGTGGTAACTTCATCTTCCAAAGCTCTTGCCTCAAGCTCCTTGTCCCATGCTAAAGCATTTAAAAATTTAAATATAAAAAAATAACAATATTTGCTTCTTATATTAACTTCATTAATTTTAATCTTACCTTCGATTGACACGGTGTCATCGCTGTTATAGTCAATCTCTTCCCCATTTCCTACGTAAATTAGGAAGTATACAATAATGGCAATCACAATTATTTTTTGTAAGTCCTTCATTTTTAAGTCTTAATAATAAAACTCCGCTAGTTTCAATCCACCGTGCTTCATAACTGGCAATCTGATTAGTCCTTGCCCTTGCAAAACAAGATTTTCATGAACCTACCTTTCGATTTTTCGGCGTGGTCAGTTTTCTTTCTTGCAATGAAACGTTGCAGTAGTAATACCTATAGATCGTCCTACGGTAGGCATATAGAGCACGGCACATTTTCATTTGCAAAAATTGACATGACTGAAAAAATCTTTACGATCTTTCTTGCTCCGTTGGAGTTGGAGTCACTTTGTTTTTTCATACAGTCGGGGATCGCAGTTGAGTTGAACGACTGAATGCTCCTCTTCGTCATCGTGAATCTGCAGAATAGAGCTTGAAATGACAGTGACCTTACCTTACTACAGGTAAATACCACGGCTGAAATCATTAATTTTACCTGTCACAAAAATTCGACTATATATGAACCTGTCATCGTCTGCGAAGAAAGAAGAGGAGATGATGATAGGATTTCTTATCCGCTCAATCGATTAGTCCTGCCAATCAACATTTCCTGCATACATGCGCTTGGCTGGGTTTTGGTTTGGTACCTGAACAGAACAACCCAACTGGTTTCTGCACTTGAATAATGAAACATTCCTCGAGATCCCTTCTTGTTTCATGTACATAGTGTGTGTTGTGTGCAAAAACATTTGCGAAAAAAGAGCAAGGATTTTATT
This sequence comes from Seira ritae, assembly GCA_027744415.1. Taxonomy (NCBI): domain Eukaryota; kingdom Metazoa; phylum Arthropoda; class Collembola; order Entomobryomorpha; family Entomobryidae; genus Seira; species Seira ritae. The sequence continues at coordinate 5,276 of JAHZNI010004085.1, read as the reverse complement.
TTCATTGAAATTGAATCACGATCTTTTTTATTTTATTTAAATAGAAGCATTGTTCATTTGCTGCAATAAATTAAATGCAAAGTTCTAAAAAGAAGAAGCAGGCTACATAAAATACATACATCACAGTAAAAAATAAATAAATTGAGTTTCATTTTATAGTATTTGAATCGATGTGTGCTGTGGGTAATACGTCACTTTAAAATAAATAAAAGGTTCTTCACCTCCGGTTTTTGTTAATCCATTGCAGATAGGTATCTACTCGGGTGTACACCTGAGGAACGTTATACCAGAGTAAAATAGATAAATTTAAGTTAGAAATTGAGAAACTTTCTTCGGAAATTTTAAGAGACACTCGATCTTACCCCAGGATATGAACCGCATCTATATTTATGACAAATAAAACAATGCATTTAAGCATTATTAAGGGAAAGTTCAACCTGAATGCGAGAAATTCGAAGTTTTTAATGCTTACCCAATGCCAAATGACACTATGCCTACTTGTTCAATCCTTGAGTTACGCCTTATCGAAAGTGGGCCACCTGAATCACCTGCAATGCAAAGAGAAAAAAGCATGTAGCGAGCAATATAGTTGGAGCTGGGGTCTTGATATATTATTTTGCTTCGTGAAATGAAGAAGTATTTTCAACTTCAAAAAGTTTCAATAGCAAAAGTAATCGTTTCCGTTAAGAAATCAAGCATTTTATTTGGATACTTAATTTGTATGATGCGAGGATTACTTGGTAGAAAGCAATTTTTTTATCAACTCAATCCCCTAAAATTCCTCAAATTAAAAGAATTTCACCTTTGCATGAGTCATAGCCTGCACCTCCACTGCATAACATTCCATTCGTGATTCCTCCCGGAGTTTTCCCCCAGTATCGTCGAATGCAATCCCGATGACTGTAAAAGATCGTTAAGATCAAAGTAATAAATTATCGAGAGACAAATTTTTTAGCAAATTAATTACACCGGATGTTACTTCGATACCTCCAGATCTTTACGTTCACTGTTCGAAGCACAGGCGATTGATATCCCCTTTCTGAAACCTGGAGAAGCAAGTATAATTTAGCCACCATAGCAATGTTTAGAGGAATTTTGGTAGCCCTTTGCTCATATGTCGAGAAGAAATTTACCTGACCCCATCCGGCAACACTCGCGAAAGAGTTCTCACTAGACCAAGTATTTGTGGACATGCAAATTGGCTGAATGTAACGAGTAAAGCGTACTGGACTATTAAGGCGGAGAATGGAAACGTCGTCATGCTAAAAATTATAGAGATTCACATGACAATCCATGAAAATTTACATGAGATTATATTACATGCATCAAAATGTTTGTCAAGATTTGTATGCATCAATTACCAGTGTTCTCATGCTGAAAGCACGATGGTAATATACATTGGAGACCCCACGGACTTCATGTGGTCCATCATTCGTTGAATAAATATTGTGGTCGCCGATTTGAACGCGGAGACGGTTTACGTCATTTCGGTTCATACTGAAAAATAGATGAAAATATTAACTAGAATTTTATTAGGAAATATTTATTTATTAGGAAATGACGATTCATACAAGTAGACGCAGTGAGAAGCGGTGAGCACCTAAATAGAAAACAATGAGTAAAAATATGTATGTCTTCATGTCAATCTTTCAAATATTCAAATCCGTAAACCATCCTTACGTGTTGGGAATCGATCAAACTGCCCCCACAAAACTGTCTCCCATTCAACATCAACGCCACAGCCCACGGGAATTCACCTCTTGCCGCAACCCTCCCATTTACAATCCTCCCTTGCACCTCTTCACTTTCGGTTTCAGTTTGATTTTCAGCAAAGCCTCTTGCTTGCACAATCCTCCCACACTGAGCTCCTTGATAGGCAGTGGCATTGGCCGCAACTGCTGGCCTGCTTGGTCTCCTCGCTGTGACGTTGTTAGTGATCGGACAACAGACGTAATTATCCTTAGGCACTGGTGTCCCCAACGCTTGAGAAATTGTGGAGAGGATCTTCTCCCCACAAGGCCCTGAGGCACTCTTGTACAGTCGCATGAGTTCATCATCAACTCTGTTCTCTCCATCTCTTTTGGAATTGTAGTGCTTTCCAGAGGCAAGATCTCCTCTCAACTTGAAAATTGGGTAGCACTCGGCGAAAGGCTTACATTCCCCGGGATAGTTACGAGTTGTGGAGCAGCTTATCATGACATTTTGGCCGTTTATGTTGGTGTATATGTCCTGCTGGGTCTGCCTTCCTGCAGCCTGAGGTTGATCCTCTGAAAATATATAAAGCTTGTCAGTACCTTCCCAAGTATAGCTTAACCTTTTTATTATTATTTAAGCTCATTTACCCCCGATTTCCACAGTATCTTCGTCTAACACAGGATCATCCGCGAAAACCAGCACAACACTTCCTAAAACCAGCAATAAAAATTTCGAAACCATTTTTTGAAAATATATTTATTAAATAAAAATCCCCGTTTCTCAAGTAGAGTCAATAGGACAATATTTTCCTGATTGCGAATCACAAACCTTTAAATACTATCAATCAAGTCACTGTTATCCACAATAGGAAGGACCCTTCATGAACTGACCTAATCCATTAAAGAAGACCTTAAGCCAAGCAGTCATTCAAATTTGTTTCCTTTATTGCCGTGCTCTTGATCCTATTCAATTGAAACGGAACAAAAATTGCGCAGTTGCGTTCAAAAGATGAGACGAGCAATAATTTAAAATACATTGATTAAAATGCTTTTCTCCACTTCTGGGAGTCGGAATCCGCATTGCGTGACCTCATTTTGTAGCACGTGCCCTTGCCATACAACGAGTGTGTTTCCATGTGTTTCTCTTGATTTCTTCAGAGAGCCTCTGAATCGGAATTGGAAATTTGAATTGGTAATTGCTCGATTACTCACTCACAGGTGTTCCTCATATAATTCTTTAGCCAGTCATACGAAACATCAGTTTAGTGTTCATGAGACTATAAAAAAGACCGCCACGCACGCAAGTGTGAATCAACAACTTTGACATTGTTCGATTATTAATATTATATATTTTACGGTATAAATAGACATATTTTATGCACTTGACAAGAGAAAAAAAATTGTAATGGAATTTTTCTTCTGTTCAAAAGTACGTTCAACCTTCCTTCCTCACGTTTATTCCGTTACAGAGGTACACGCACAAAACAAATAAAAATAATGTATTTAATTAGATTTATCACCTTTTTATTATAGGTAACAAAAAGACATGCATATATTTTGCTTGCAAATAATGATAAATACAATAAATTATTATTTGTTACATACTTCTTTTTATCACCAGTTACTTAATACAGATTAGAGATTTGAAAGATATGTCGATGGATATTATGTTGTTGTGGAGTGAGTAAGTAGTTTTGCAGGAATTAATGTAATAGTGCAGCCTTCTTAAACAGGTACCCAAATGCCAACAAACTTTTCCAGAGAAAATGTTGGCTATTCTCAATCAAATATATTATACCAGTTCAGTACTTTAATTCAGAAAATGTAGAAATAGAAAAATGCAATTTAAGAGTTTGCTAAGAAGGAGAAACATCAACGTAGACGATGTCGAGATATCCAGTCCTGGTAGTCTGCAATTTTGGTGTAAACCTAAAAAAAGGAAGGACAAATTATTAATAAGTAATTAATCAATTAATTCAACAGTCAATAGTATCAAATTACCCCTGGATAGGTTCCACAACCGATGCCCCATGAAACTGAAATATTTGAATTACATAATATAATTATTATCATTACACATGCATTTATTGGCAATATGAAGCCAAAAGTCAAATCAGAATTTTCTCGTATCTTCAACAGTTAACTGAAGTCCACATTTTCCATTGCATTTCTGTCATTCTGTCGTTGTTTTTATGAAGTGTATGATTCGTGTGCTATACTACTCTGGGAATGTGTGCGATTCGATATTATGTTAATCAATTTAACATTTTACTTCCCTGTCTTTATTCTATAGTTTTAAATCCAAGCCAAATTGTCTATATTTAACGTTGTAGAATTCGAAATAAATGACTCGACCAATGAAATGGTGTTTTATACAGGCAGTGAAACAACGATCGATTTGTTGAGCAAGTAAAATATGTGATATAGTGATCAATTTTAGTGAAAAAGTCGAATAATAATTTTTTATTTACCCAAGCCAATTTGCTCCCAACGATTTCCAATTTTTCGCATGAGGGGGCCTCCACTGTCCCTATTTTTTAAATGGGGTTGTAAATTTTAGAATTTTTCAAAATTTTAGAATGCAATAAACATATTTATATTATGAGAATTGAGCATTTACCCTAAGCAACTGTCTTTGTTGGCAACTCCTGCGCACATCATTTGAGGGGTGATGCCACCCGGAGCTAGAGATCCATACGTATTTGCACACTGCAATATCAGATATTGTATCGGTAAATGAAATGCTACATACTAAATACGTTAGCATGATAATCTTGCCATCAATGGAAGATGTTGCATCTTTACCTGCTGCAAGTTCCAAACTTTCAACTCAACCTTCCTGTAAATCCCTGGTTGATGTGCACTCTGCGCTGAAGTTCTGCCCCACCCAGCTACAGTGGCGCTGTTACCATCATAAGGTCCTCCCGCGGAAAGACAAATGGGGGCGATGCCATTATTTCCGTTATTACCAAACTGGACTGGACTGTCCAATTTCAGAAGCTACCAAGATTGATGATTTATGATTATTATTTGATTTATCACTTATGATTTCCAGATTTATGATTTTTATATCGCGGCAATAATTTTTGGATTGGGAAAGTTATATAGTCCACTTACTGCAATATCATTGTAAAAATATTGTTGATGGAATTCTCTGTGAAGAATCAGTTTTGATATGCTCTTCACAGTCATTGGACCATCGGTCAGTACGTGCAAGTCATGGTCTCCGATGTACACTTTGAATAGACTTTGCAACTCATGAGAGGTGATGCCGTTGAAACAATGCTGCAATTACAATTATGGTAAAATCAGATACGGATTGGACTCATATTTTTGTTTGGATTTCGCTTAAATACTTACAGCAGCAGTGAGAACATACTGCGAGTCGATAAGACTTCCTCCACAAACTTGCCGGTTATTTCTGATGATAGCAACTAGCCATGGGAACTCGCCCTTCACGGCCTGCGTACCTCCAATGATTTTGCTTTCTCCACAACTGGATGACACCGGTGGTGATGTGGTCGTGCTAGGAGTGATGAACTGTCTTGGAGTAGTTGCTCTTGTCGTAGATTGCCAGATATG
>JAHZNI010004084.1:0-11915 GCA_027744415.1 Seira ritae | reverse complement strand
TCCCATTTTCCAAGCAATCAAATAAAGGTGACGGCCCTTCCGAGACTTTTTACATAAAAGTAGAGAGAGAGAAAAAAAAAGACAAAGAAAGGAGGCGAATTATTAGGTGCCACCACCTTTTCTACTGGTTTACTTAACACTAACACAAGCAGTGTGAGCTTGTTATTGTTCTCCCCTCCCCTCCCATCCTTACTTACTTACTTGCACACTTTCCTTACTTTCAAACGCATTATTATTATGTATAGTCGCAATAGTAATGATGATGAAGACCATGGGGAGACACTTCTCAAGATTACTTTATCATTCTAGCACATTTTTTCGCAAGAAAAAACATTATATTTTTTGTGTCCTCTCTGGAACTGAACTCAGACCTTTTGCATAACATCCTTTTCTCGCTCTCTGAGACTGAGGTATGTGTAGCCTTATTTAACAAGAATGCATTTTTGCCACTTTTAACGTCGCATGCTAAACCTTCTGTATGGTGCGCCGTGCTTTGTCATAGTGATAGTTGCCCTCTAAGCTTATTGTTAGTACAAGATAAGTGTTTTATTCCCCTTTTGTGTAGTGATGATGGAAGCATGTGTAAGGCTTTGGAATAGTTATGTACTTTCTGACTCTGTCTTTTGTTCAACCTTTTGAACAATTTGAGCCGTTGCTAATTTTCATGAACATAATCTGAAAAAAAAACAAACTTGCTTATTTTATTTTTGTCATCAGTCATCTTTCATTTTCTATTTAGATAATATTTCGATGATGATGACTATAGCATCCAGTAGCGAGCTTATGGATATGATAAGGCTTGTTCTGGAGCTTGTTTTTCAGTAATTGCACAAATAAGTAGCAAATGGGTTTCCTATTTTTTTGTATTCGACAAGCAAAATTCTCTTGTAACTTTTAGCAAGTCAAATCGCAAATCTTCAATAGCTTGTCAAATAGTAAGACCATTTACGATCATATATGATACCTGATACATATCTAAAATTATCTTCTTTTAACTTTTCCCTACAAACATTATTTGGAATTGAAAATTTAGTTTTGTCGTGTTTCAGGAAAACTCTGCCGTTTTTGTTTTATTTACTGAAGAAATCTCTTTGTTTTGATTTTCCAACCATAGTTTATATAAACTTTTTTTTACTCCCATCTCCATTAAATATTGGATAGGGATTCTAGTGGCAGGGATTTGATCAACTATCTATCTTGAATTGAAAGAAGTGCATATTTCTCTCTGAGACTATGGGCTTTTTTCCTGCCAAAGAAAAGTTTGATATACATACATATTATTTTAGCTCCAAAAAAGAACAGACTTTATCAGAGCTGATAATTGACAAGTTTGTTGCTTGTGAAGTCAGAGGAGATCGAAAATTCATCACAAATGTTTACTTTTGAGTCACAGTTTCCGGAAAGTAAACCAAGATTCAAGATATTGTAGCACTTGGAACTCGGAAGTTTTTTATCAATCAAAACGAAGTCTGAAAACGTATTTGATGATTGAATGAATATTCATAGTATACATTGTATGTATGTGCCGTTGCAGGACTTTTTCTGAGTGGGTAAGATATGTGGAAAGTACCGTTTTAGTAGTAGGACGTCCAGTGTACCTGAAATTCTATTGTCAAATGCTTAATTGTTTATGTTGCAGAGTAGAGCTTTCGTAATGATAAAACGATGATGTCAGACTTCTTGAGCCTGTAAAAATATTGTTCTTCTTCACGGACTGTTGAACAAAAGGAAAACTTTGAGAAGAAACTTTACCTTTTAGGGCACTTATAACTAGTATTTTAAAGATAATCTGCTTGCTTTCTCCAAGAACCAAAAGCTTATTTCCCTCCGCCATTGCTATGTACATAGTTGGTGATAAATTCAGCCGTTATTAAAACGGAGCTTTTATTCAAGTAAAAGTTAGCCTTGCTTCAGCCTACGCTTTAACATAACATAACCGTCACGAGAGCTGTCTACATCATCATGAATATTAATGGGAGGGCTGATAGCTTGATCATCGAATCAATGGCCGATGACAAAGATGTTTGTTCTTCTTCTTATAGCAAGTTACAAGTGTATGCGTAGGTGTTTTCAAACCGCAAAAATTCTTATTGAGTCTCTCGGTCTCATTAAGTGGATTCAGTTTCTTTCTAATTAATTTCTGATGTGAGCATATAAATTGTCCTTGTTAATTAAAAGAACAGTATTTACTTATTTTCGTCTTACTCCAATCCCTTAAGTCGGCCTAGCTTGTCTTACTCTGATTTCCGATATGAAGAAGGCATGGCATGATGATGTGTCTATGATACCCATTTGATACGACGTCGACGTCAGACATGAGAGCCGAAATGAGAAGGATCACTCGAGCAAAGAAATCAGATACACAAACAAGTATTGATTTTAAGCTAAAAATAAATGTGACCAGTGTATAACGTTGTTTCGACGATGAAATAACTCTGTGATAAATTTGGAAGCGCCTACTACGTGCCCAAGAGGCTAAGGTACATTTTCCCTTAGGAGGAGAAAGGAAGACATCATCATCATCTTTTTATTTTTCGGGAATGTCATGCAAAAGAGTATCCGTTGTAGGAATAGGAATGAATGAATATGCAAAGGAAGATAAATGAAAACCACAGGCACATTTACAATGGCCATGAAAATTTTCTTATGGTGTAGTTTCAAATAATGTTTTGGCTCATTAATGTATTGTGCTGGGCAACCAGTGTTTTTAGCCAGATTTCCCAACTACTACTACTATTCGTTCGCTCATCCATAAGTATTATTGCAGACAAATGGGCTCATTTATCTTTTTCTACTCTCTGGCATTCTCTCCTCTTTCTCTGTGTGACTCCGGCATTTCATAATAAATATTTTGTGGGGTCTACCCTCCAATTTATGGCCCTTTTCTGGGATCTTCCTCACTTATCCACTGAAGTAGAGTAGGTGGAGGCTTTTGCGTTGTGCCCGAACAAAAGGTATATAAAAGGCCTCTCTTTTGTAAAAACAATACTTTCGATGGAGGAGGAATCCCTCTCAATAAGCGGCAGTTACTGCCTTCCGAGCGATTCACTGCTATAAAATTCATCATCATTATTATTGTTCTAGAAGGTTCGCTTGTGCGACCGAAGCACTTTTTCCTTCAGAACTCACATGAACCACCAACCTTATTGTTTATGATCACTTTCAACTTAAACGAGAACATTGAACAATTTCCCGGTAACATGTTTTTATTGCTAAGAGTATCTATCTAGTACCTCTAGTCTATAGTGCCTAGAGACTCTCGTGGTTGCAGTTGTTTTCACCGCGACCTGTATTTTTGAAAATATACACTTTTTACTTCTACATTATGGGGCATTCGATGTGTTCTTGTAGCAATAAAAAGTGACACTCCTTGACATTCACGAAATGACTTGGGATATAAGCTTCTGCATTTCATGAAGAAAACTTGGGGAAAAATAAGACATTTCTTTTTAACTTGCTATCTGCTTTAACTTTTTGAACACAATCATAGCATTAAAATTAGTGTACTGTAGAAATGAGATTAAGATGCACAGAAATTTGCATCGGTATAGTATATCAGCTTAATGTCTAGTCTAACCCATTCTCCTCCTTCTTCCACTGTTAAATATTTTTACATGCTCGTAAATTAAAAATAAAGTTAGTTTCGTGGAGAGCTTATATTACCGTAAATTAATTGCACTGCTGTATGATATGTCTCACATTGCCTTAATTAAAATACCTATAGAGCTGAGTTGTATCATAGTGATGGAGCTTGATACTTGATACTACCCTCCTTAGCAGCCTTTACGGAGAAAGTGGGAGAAAAGTGCGCTTTCATTGTTTTTCTCTTGTATCAAATACGACAGCTTGAAGATAAAGTGCAAGTGGAACTAGACTAGACTAGAATGCCTTTTGTAGCTCAAGAGAAAGGAAGTTGACTGACGACTCTCCATTTTCATTTCTCTTTTTTTCTCTTGTCTTCTGAATGCATGATTCTGCTCCTAAACTTATTGATTTCTTTAACGAAAAAATTATTAATCAATAATGCATTGCATCAAATACGCAACATATTTTGTATTAATATTGTATGCGCATACTGTATATCTACTTGACTATAAATAGTTTGTGATTGTAATTAAGTACTTTCTTTTCTGAAAACATTCAGATTCTTATTTTTTTGGCAAGTTCAATGAACACTTCGTCATTTTAATATATGACGATATATAGTCTTCAGAAGCATACTATATACAATGAAATGTGATTTGCAATTTGCAAAGCACACGATCACGATCTCAATTCAGTATAGCAATCTGTATGGATTCACACGACATGAAAATAATGATGATTTTTGTACGTAAGTATGATCACAATAGAATGCACTTTTTGCCTGAGAACATACGTATATACCGGGGTATGTGGTAATAAAGGAGAATACTTTTTAGAGGTAAAATAAATCAATGCATCTTTCGAATGATACACGGTTCACAAAATAAAATATCTATTCATATCTACTTATTTGACTACATTATAATGATCTCATGAAATTTGAGTATGATTCAAATAAATATGTGTGGTAGTCGTTTCTTTAGAAGTAAACAAATGTCCCTAGAGAATAGTAGATAGTACGATTTCCCTCCCATAGTAAATCTCTATAGCATTTCCTGTCACAAACACAACTTTGATTGTATCTTTTACACAGAAAAAGGTATTTATTGAGAGATCATGTCATTTTACATCTTCCTTCCGGCTCCAAAACAAAAGTCAAATTTAATATTTTCGTCATAAAAGATCGCTTAAGTGACTATCGACTGACTTTTATTGACATAAAAAATTCTTCAAAAATATACTGTACCCACGTATGTAAGTGTAGTGGGGAAGACAAAAGTCAAAAAGAGCGAACGAAAACAAAAAAAAACATTTTCTGAATTTCGAATTAACATTAACATTAACAATAACGACTCAAGTGCAGTGAATCATCCAAAGTATAACAGAGAGAAATAGAGTGAAATTTACTCCAGTGCAGCAGAGAAAGAAAATATTGAAAAAAATTTTAATACTCTTTATTGCTCAAAACTTTTTTTCTAGTCTTATGGCTTGCTCCATCGTAATAATGGTAACTCATAAATTATTCATGGAGATGAATCGTGTATCATCATGAAAACTTGTTCGTTTGCCAACGCCGCCATCACACAACTGGTTTAAAAGTTTGTGCGTCAATGTTATTAAAATGATCTCTTTTGGAAGGCAGAATAAGAATTCCTATTTTTGAGGGGCTCCGACTTAAAAATAATTTCAAAGATTTGGGAGCGAGCTCCAGCAAATTCATCTTTTCTCTGACAAAACCACTTTCACCATTTAAACCGGCTTGATCTATCAACTCAACCGACCGACCGACGACCGACCCATCATTTTTACCCTTCCCTCACGTTCAACGACGTGGGATAAGGTAGGTCGTAGAATTTTGCTTTAATTACAGTTTAGCTAAAATGTTTGAGCTTTTAAAAAGTTTACTACCGACATGACCAAAAGTATTTAGCTCGCCAAGCTATTTTTAGTGAGAGCTCTTAAAAAAACAAAAAAAAATAAGGAAAAAACGCAGGCAAGGAGTGCCATTAAAATTGTAGCATTTTCAAAAATAAATAAAATGTAGAAATGTGTAATGAAAATAACACTAAAAAACTTGCACATTCTGTTCATTTATTTTAGCAAGAATTGGAAGAAAGTACAAAAAGAGGCTGTTCCAAGAAGAGGAGACAACAGGGGGATCTTCTCAACAACTATGCGATGCAATACTTACCAAAGAAGGAACAAAAAGAATGCTGTTAGCTTCTTTAAACATCAGTCTGTCCTCCTGTGAGAACCGTATTTCCAGCGAGATTTATTTTTTCCTTGATTTTTTTTTCGCTGGCAAGGAGCCAGTGCATGTTCCATGCTCCACGGCCAACTGACTGACCTAGTGGGGAATAAAATACTGTTGTGATGAAAAAAACTCGTCCTTCCTTCCTTTTTTCGTCCGATAAACGTAATTTGGAGGATTGGACCACTCAATACGAAGTGAGTGAATTTTCTTGGAAGACAGTGCGATTCTCAACCGCTTCATTTTGTATCAACAAAGACTTCAGAAGAATTAAACCATTTCCAAGGGAATTACGAAGGACTAAGTTTACTAGTGGGTTTGATCATGATGTAAAAAGATATATTCTTCATGGGGAAATAACGTTCGTTCTTGAAGTACCTTGATCTTGGCGTAAATCAGGAAATGATGTACTATGTTACGCTTACCTCAAGGACAATATTTTTTACTATGGAAATTACCATCGGAGAATTAATACTTTGTACATATTTAAAGTGAAGAAGGGACAGTTAAGAGACTATTTTATCTAAAAAAATACATTCTGAAAATAAAAACAATATCATGAAAGCATTTCGAAGAAACAAATCAACAATTTTGTTCGTAATATTGAAAACGGTCAACAAACTGGCGAAACAGTGTAGCAACTCCTGTTTATTATTATGTAGTAGCTTTGAAAGGTGAAGACGCAAAAAACGACCACGCTTACTATCTCTCCTCTTCTCTTTCCCCTTCATATCTACCGGATCATTTTTTATATGAAGAAAAGATCAAAGTACCTCTTTCATCTCATGTATCAAATTGACTGACTTGGTTGTTTTCCCGGACACAATAAAAGCGAGTGTAAGGAGAAGGACAATACTGCACGATGAGCACATAGAGCTTATCATGCAAACTTGATATCTCTACGACCAAAATTTACTCTTAGAAATTTCCATTTTCCTTTCTATATCTCTCTCTGAAATATTTCCTTTTTCTCTCTAGAAAGCTGTCCAAAGTAAACTGCGTCCAGAAACAAGAAACATAGAAATTAAGAAAACGTTACCAGAATTTGATTCTCTTCCGAATTAATCTACATTGAAATAGAGTTGCAAAGAGATTTAATAAGTAGTATCAGACCTGCCAAAAATAATAGTTGCAAGACAAAGGCTGTATATCTTTTTGAGATTTTTGTGAGAATTAAAAAATATACAATTATAGCAGGAGAAACGTTTCCGAACAGTTTGGTTGATTAAATGAGTCGACAATATCCATTCTTTTCGCCACGTGCAAGAGTGAAAAGGGAACACTTCGCGTCAACAAGAAAATCTTTATCAGAGTCATGGGAGCAGAACTTTCCTCGGCCCGATGAATACGCCGTTTGAAGCACTTCCTTCGCCAACCATTGGCGACGAGATCCCTGAGAGACTCGCACTCGCCCTCAGTCCCTTGGCCCGCGGAGAACATCAGTCACAACAGTACCAGCAGCACGCTCATCATCATCATCATCATCACCACCACCACCCTCATTCCCTTATGTCATCATCAATGATGAGCAGCAGTAGCACCGCAAAAACCGCTCCACTCTCCACGACTACATCGAGTGGCGTTGGAGGAGGCAGCATCAGTATCGGTAGTTCGCATAACAAAGCGGGAGCAAAGAGCAGCAGCACAGGTGGTCCACTCAGTGAAGGAAAAGTTCAGCTACCAAGTGCTACAGACAAACCCCAATCCAAATGGAGTCCTCGACTGCAGGTTGTCCGGCAACTGAGCCAACCTGTTTTGAGAACTCCTGAAATCGTTGACATGACTTCTTCCACCGTGACCAAAGGGAATCCGGGAACAAGCTACACAGCTCATCCAATTACTTCATCACCGAGCAAAACGACTATGGCTGCAAAATACCTGCCTAAACATCATTCGCCCCAGAGCTCTTGTGATTGGGGAAAGGATGTCTCCGTTCAATGCAACATTTTTCAGGTACTTGCCAAAAAAATTCACTTTCTCTGATCTCTTCATTTTTTCACTGCTTATGCGATTCTCTCGTCCGATTAATATTAAAGGGGATAAGTAAGAAAAGAACTTTGTCTTGGCACAAGATGGGCAGTATGTATGCACACGTTCCCATTTTTTTCTGCGAAAATGGCATAGATATTATTCGTTCTAATACTTATCCCAACCATATACCCTGCATAATGTACTTCGTGAAATGAATGATATGACGACAACTGCTGAAAAAGGTATCCTAAAAATAGAAGTTACAGGTACGCATATATATTAGACCGTGCGAGGAGGTGAACAACGCAGAAAATTTTATCCACTTGTGTAGAGCTCTTACTAACTCATTCAGCATCACAAAACGTATTTTACAAGTAGGATAATGCTGGCACCTGAAACTTAAGGGCAGCCCCATTTCTCCAATAATTCTCCTCTCTCTCTCTCTCACTCGCGCACACACGACACATCCTTTCTCACTCTCTGCATACAATAAAAAATATCTTTTAAATTTTGTGTTAGTTCCGGCCCATGTACAAGTGTCTTTCGTGGTGGTTCTATGAATCATGCAGGGCTTTTATCCATTTTCTCAATGTCTGCAAATTTACGATCTCCCCTTTTCTTACTTTCTCTAAAAGAGAAAGCATTTCTTCTTTAAAAAATATATGTTCCAACAACTACCTAGGTTGTCATGCAAATTACGAAAAGAAGCTGGAGAAAATACAAATGCTATTCATCTTCATCCTCGAGATTTTTCTTCCTTACTTTGGTTGAAGCACTTTAAATGCTGAGCTCAGAGAGGACGATCAAGATCTTTGCAACCTGCTGTTTCACTCGCCATCAACTTCTGACATGTTGTAGTTTGAAGAAGTATGTATGTCGCAGGAGAAAAGCACAAGTGGTTTTTACGTTTGTACAGTTCCACTAAGATCTTCAAGGTAAACAAGATGCATTTTTTTGCTGATTCTCCTTTTTCCGCGACTCCCTACCTACCCAAGCAAGTAGGTTCTTGTTTTCCCTTTTTTCGATGCACAAGCACAAAAAATAATACATTATAGAATGCGATGATGATCACGATCACTGCTGTCTCCCGTGCTCTTAAAACCAACGGAATAAAAATCCATAACTTGGGCAAATGCCGCGCTGCTCTTGGTGCGTTCTGGCCTGAATAGCTCTCTCATCCGCATCTCAAGTTCTTCCTTAAACGGAATCCTGTAGCGTCACAGAGTATCTAAGAAAAAAAAGCTCAAAAAAAGAGAGGAGATCTTTTCTTTGCGAAAATGGAGAAACAAATCTTAAGTAGATAGAACCCTTCTTCATTTTATTTTGGACGAATTTCAAAAAAAGGTAGAGAGATGCATGGAACATAGACAAAAACATGTCAGGAGAAAAAAAATCTGGCATATGTTTATCATATATAAAAAGGATGTTTTCCCTTAAAAATACAATTTTGGAGACTGAAGTGAAGTGAGTAACAAATGGCAGATTGTAGATGGGAAACGTTCTTCTTTTCATTCTCAACCTCAAGTATTTGACTATTTACTTCTAATGCAGACAAGAAAGAAACTATTTGATCCGGCCAATATATCAGGGAAAAAATGTAAGCAGCAGGAGCAGGGAAAATGCATACCACAGCTAGCTACTTGCTACTACTTTTCACCAGTCCAACTTCCTCTTTCTTACCTGGCAAACTCACAAAGTATTTCCAAGACGCTTTTCCTCGTATTTCTCGCGAGGTTTCTTTTTCGGGGAAGTATGAAAGAATGAAAAGACCGTCGACTGAAAAAAAATACTTTGTACTTTTTCTTTAAAACAACCGGTACACTTCTGCTACAGCAATTTTGCCTCCTGTATACTGTCTTTTTTCGAGTGAAAAATTGCTCGAGTGTTTGTTTACTCCGTTTTTTGGGCGAAAGTAGTAGTGCTGCTGGCAAGTAGTAGGTAGGTATATAAGCACTTGCCCATGCTAGAGATCATGATGATGATCGTGCGGCGGTGACGTAATTTCTCATGTTGTCTACCAAAAGTCTTCTTTTAAACGTGAAATAAAAAAGGAGTTTGTTGCATCTTCTCTGATAGAAGAAGGAGAGAGGGAGAACAAAATCTCCGTCTTTACAATGTCCATTCTCTACGTCGTTTACTTTCATATCTCAAAGCATACATGAAGCGTATCGTGGACGAAGAGTTCCGGCCTAAATCCACCGTCAAGCTTAAAATATTGGTGCAAGGGAAAGCAAGAGAGGAGTGAGCCTTTAGTCCTCGTGAAAACTCAGTTTCACCTGCAACAGATAAGATAAAACGGGAAGAGCAGGGAATGCTTTGTAGGAGGCATGGGAGACAAGACAAGGAAGAAACTTAAACGTATACAAAGAAAAAAAACACACACACCCATTTAATAAATAACAGTAAAGTTCTCAATCTCTGTCACGAATAATAGTCCGTATACGTGCACGTAATATCCTGCAGTATCCATTAGGACACGGTGGTGGGAAAATGTATGTAAACGTGCGAGGGAAAATACACTGCGTCATTTATTATATCGTCATCATGATCATCCTCCTCTTTTGCCATTCATATATAGGGCAATAAAAAAGGGCAGCGAGTGACTTTCAAGAGAGGCGAAGAAGCAACAGAGGCGAAAAAAAGTTTTTCTTTGAAGAGTGAAAGGATAGAAGAAAATGGAGAGGGGAACAGCTATGTATGCCTTGCGTTTAATAATAAAATTCTTTTTCTTAAAATATTTTCGTCAAAAGTTAGATACATATTGTATACTTAAGTATGTACTTAAGATCCCTGACTTGTGCTAAGACCGAATGAAATTGGAAGGGACAAGCTTCTCTCATTTTCGCTGGAATTCTGTGACAATTATTAAATAGCTTGTCGGGCAAACTGAACTTATCCATTTTCAGAATTGCACAGAAAGACGATACACTTGTTTCCTCTGCTTCTTTAAAATTTTTACAATGATTTGAATAAAATTTGAGAGTCCTATTTAAACGCAAAAAGGAAACATGTACATTAACTAGACAAGTTTTCTCATTTCGGATTCTGGCTAAATGTAACGTGTTCCAAGAAGAGGTTGAAAGCAAATTATGTACGTGAAAGAGAAATGAGATGCTCTATACTTTTACCTCATGCTCGGTTATATTGCAGCGTTAGAGAGAACACCCTTCTTCCGGCAATGATTCACGTGTGGATCTTCCTCTACATCGCCTATTATTTCCAAGAAACGGAGTTTTGCCCTTTATTGTTGTTTACTCACACTCATGAAACCGTGGTTCCACGAGTTTGGGTGATGGTTGGAATGGGCTCACCTGATGAGTGCCACATTTTTCCTGTAATAAATTGGTATTATGGTTAGCACGCAACGGAACCATGAAAATACTCCTGCTCTTCGTTCTTCTGCCTAATGTTTACGTTTGGCTTGTAAAACGGGGTAGCTTGAAAATCGCAAGGTAGGCTTACAATGGCAGAGAAGAACGGAGTACCTTTCTTCTCATCTTCTAGTAAATTCTTGTTACATTTCTAGCATGAGCTCCCACCTTTCACCATATTTCAGCGCTGTGTACTCAAAACATTACTACTTTTGGTTATTATTGTCATCATTAACAAAAAATGTTGTCTGACGATACTCAAAGTAAATACGCTGGAAGTGCTAGAACATGGTCAACAAATGTTGCATAATATGTATCCTCGTGTCATTAGTTCTACTCAAGATGTTTAACGTTCGTTGAATGTCAGACAAAAATTAAATTAGAACTACAGCTAACAGCTATTATTACGGAGCAAATTATTTGAGAAATTTAGTTTAGCCAGATTATGAAATATAATGCATAGATTTTCTATGTAATATCCTTACAATTCACGATCGTCACGTATGTATGCGCTTCATGGGATTTCATCTGTCGGTGGAATGATTTCACTCACGTCACTATATAATATGTAAGTCATAGATAAAATAAAACTTTTCAAAAGAGAGTTTTTTCATAAGCTTTTATTTCATCAAAGCATGCATCCATCCGGAAAATGGACAAGACGACTGTGTGTGCGTCTTCCTCCTCCATCTCATCGTCTTTGCCGTACTCTCAACTTTCACTTCAATATTTTTTCT
>JAHZNI010004083.1:0-29584 GCA_027744415.1 Seira ritae | reverse complement strand
AAAATCCATTTCATCCATTGCTTGAATTTCATCCACCTTGCCTTTGGTGGATAAATCCATTTCATCCGGATGGATAAAATTACCATCCAGTGGAAGGTCGCACTCTGTGAGGAATGGCAATAGTACTCCTCTTTCTCTCTCCCCCTCTCTGTCAGTTATAAACATTTGAGTTTCCCCTTGAACATGCATGAACAATAAGAAAATATTTTCGGAGTGAAAACGCTTCACAAATAAGGTAAGTGGAGCTTACCATATTTTATCATTCGCATTCATCTCGTTTTTTATGGATGGTGAAAGGCACCTAAAACACCACCCGCGCCCGAACACAAAAGAAAAGGCTACAGCCATGCCATAATATTCGCTTTTCCTACACGTCGTCCTCCTCTTCCCGTAATCATTATTATTTTTTGTGGCATAAGTAGGAGATCAACACCATCAGAAAATCACGATCTTCATTTTATTCTAAAAAGCGCTCCAGGCTCCCGTGGCTTGGCTTAGCTTTGGCCTATCTCGCTGCCGTGTGTGTGTGGGGATGTAATAATAATAAGTACATTCAGTGTGCTTTCACTACTTTCTTTCTCCGACTGCCACTGCCATTGCTTTTACTTCTCTCCTCGATGAATTTTTATCTCTCGCACTCGCTTTGTGATCCCCCCCTTCCATTCGAAATATAAAAGCCTAGCGTGATTCTCATTGTCACAGTGAAAACTTGAAACAATCAAGAGTAAAGGCTTATCTACTTTGCACAAGGCCTCAGAGCAGATGAGTCATATGAGCATAATAAAAACATTTTTACTTTCGCTTTATCGTCTCCGCCATATTAGGTTATACAATTTCCCATCAAAAATCATTCGTATTTGTTTACTTTGTTATCATAATTCTTTTTTTACAAAAAAATGTCTGCCTGCGTGCCTGCCTGCTGGCTATTGGCTTTCCAAGGGAAGTCAAAAAGGCATCTACAAATTAGCTGGGAAAAAATCGGAAGAACTTTACAAATCTCGGATAAATTTCTAGTCTAGTTCTGATACTTCTCGTTTTTGGTACTTTCAAATTCTTCGTTCACTTTATCAAAGATATCATGTTACTACCCCCCGAACAAACTTGTTTCCAAAAAGTTTTAGGTACAATATTACATATAATAGTATCCATATAAAGGATGTAATCACTCAAAAAAGAGAGACTTTCAAACTTTTTCCTCTACATCCATTCTACATACATACTTTTTTGAGTTTTTTATATTATTTTGCTTGTACACGATGAATATGATATGCACTTCATTGAAAATATGAAGATTTTTTCCCATGATTCATGATTTAATTCCACGTTGTTACGATACAAAATCCTCATCTTTTGTATCCAATTTTTGGTGTAGTTTATATTATACCGAAATATTAAAATAATATTCTTTGCCTGAAGCAAAGGCAAAAATAAATGCGGTCTAGCTTGGTTTAGTTTTCCCATTATATTTTGTTTTCCGAGAGCTGAGATAAAATGAGTGAAAGTGAAAGCAGCAGCATACAAAATAGTTTTTTCTTTCAATCCAACCCTTTCTCCAGTACGTTTCAGCCAACAAAGAAGAATTTTTTGAGAATGGTATCATGTACAGGATCCAATGTTTGGAGTAAAAAGAAAGAGCATGGATAGTTCAATGATGCAAAGTCTCGTTAGAGGATAAAGTTGACATTATGTAAAGATTCGCGAGTTTGTGCAACTAATCTAATTGTTTTTCCTGGGTTTCCGTTTCCCTTTTTCTTCTTGTCCCAGGTATATTCTCATTACACTGTAAACAACAATACCGCTCGAAAATTGCTCGATAGCAAAGTCACGTAAGTACCTACATACGTGTACAAAATTGAACCGTCAAACATGCCTCGAAAACATCGAATACATGAAGATTGAGCACACAAAAAACTTCTTTCTCTGGGTAAGACGTCACCGAAAAAACGAACTTTTTCTGGTGACGGTAACACAAGTAAACAGTTCACAGAAGTGTGCACTGTGCCATAGCATGGCATAGAATGGCATGCGTTTTCCCTAGAAAAGGTAATTTCACCGTTGCCTTTTCCTTCAGTAAAGGGCTCCCGAGTTCTTCATTACTACCCTCCTCAGTGAAATGAGGGAAAAAGTTATTCTCTTTCCGAGTTTCTGCTGACCTCATCATTAAAAAAGGGGCCTGTTTTTTATGAGGAGGGAGCGTAAATACAATCCGTAAATTGCGTTTCCTCCTCTCCGTGTATTCCATCTTGTTTAATAAAAAGCCAGCGTGATTTGTTGTGATATATTGTTTATGTTCTTGCTGATGCTGTTGATTACATGGCCAATTTCTATTTTCCAAAGCATGCTTTCACATCATTTTCAATTTTTCTCGAAGAACTTCGAAAATTATCTTCACAAATTTTTTCATCCCGTGGCGTCAATGAACTCCAGTATATTTTCTGTCATGGAAGAATGCATGTCCTCCCTAAGTAGAGTAGTAGCCCTCCACTCCACATCCCTGCCTTGTAATGAATGATAAACTTGAGCGGGAGTAAGTTTGTTCTACTATTATTAGATAAGTTATTGTTCTCTGATGGCGAAACTGGAAAAAGAAAAGCGGGACCAGGGCATACCAGGATTTTTGGGTAACCCACGAAGAAAAGCCCTCCAGCTGTGAGGTGCGCTCTCCTTTTAAAAAACTTGCTCGCTCTAGTTCGTTTATATCCTTCAGTGACAACGCGTTATTTCATATTTTACATGGAGCGCTAGAAAAAAGGGACTGCGAAGTGAAAGCTGCTGCTGCTACTTCTACTATTACTACTGCTTCCCCTATTTACTCAGACAGAGGAGCAGAGAGGATCCGTTGTTGTAGTACAACTACTCTGAGGTACTTTGAAGTAAATGAAGCAGCCAACCGTGATTCATTACCGAAAGAGACTCAACTCATAATATGTACATTATTTTGCCACTTCTTCGCAAATCTCAAGTTTTAAATTATCTTCTGTTGTTGTTCCCTTAAAATCCGTCCTGTGAAGAAAAAAATATATAAATCCCAAGGAAAATCCACGGAATGAGTGTCTCGTTCGAAATTTCTTTCTTCATAAAACAACACTTTTCATTTTAAGAGGATGCAATAAAGAGCAAGGCAACTTCCACATGGTTTCCCTCCGTTTACTCATGAAGAATGAATGATCATCATGATCACGATCACGCTATGCAACGCTGGAGTGAAGGAGACTCCTCTTTCTTTTTTCCCAGCCACTGGCTGGACTGGACGTTGCGTTTGCATTCCCTTTTCCTCCAAAAATACTAATAGCTGCAATGTAATGTAATGTAATATGCTTTCAAAATGCACACATTCCTCCAGTCCTATTAGTACACATGCACATATTGTACTCAGTCAGTCATATAATTTTAATTGAATGCACAATAAGTTTTGTGTAGTAGTAAGGAAGCGCAATTGGCAATTACGCTGAATAAAAGATGTGACCAAGGCTAACACTGCCGCAAAACTTTAGTGGATTATCTGCAAAGTTTTGTTTGCCTTCGATGGATGCCGCCGCCATGCCATTGTTTTTTTCCTTCGTGAGATGAAAAGCCCATGTATATTATGCGTCTCTGGTGCATACTACTACTACTACTACTACCCATGAGCTCTGTTCTCATTATGCCCTGGTGGCTTTTACTTTTTGGACTAGAAACCGCTCTTTCAAATGGTTATCTCTTTAGATATGCCATAATCCTTTCTCCGAACGATCAAGGCAAATCACTAGAAATCTCTCTTCAACTTCGATCACTGTGAACGGAACATATTGGCATTTGTTTAAAAATGCATATGACACACGCCGGCTTAGTGTGTGTCTCCCATCAAATGAATAACAGAGCATTTCATTTACGCTAAAATAGGTGGAGAGGAAGGAAGAAAGGAGAGTGAAATCCCATCAATTTATTTCATACCGATGCGAGGAGATATCCAATGCAATGCAAAAGAAAAACTATTGGCCTTCTTCTAGGTAGACAAGGAAAGGCAGGCAGGCTTGACTGGCTTGGCTGGATGGCTTGGTTTGGTTTTCTCACATCACATCACCATCATTTTCTCCAATCCACTTTTCTTTAATGTGTCAACACTCATGGTGTACTCCGCTCTGTTTTACATGTGTACTAGCACGATCTACTCCTACTCCTACTACGTACGTATGATTAAATTTCTTTTTTCTTCACCGAGAAAAATGAATGGGTGTGAACAGAGTAGTTGAAAGCGCTCGCCGGAGAAGATGAGAAAAGACATAATATTCCTTCAGTAGTTTTAGTGGCACGGTAAAAAAAAGACTACAGATTTTTGTTCCATGCATATTATATCCGAGGCTCAGAGGCGATAAAATGAATCCCTTGTCTCAAATATGGTAATGACTGAAGGAAAATGTTGGAACATGAAAAGTCGATTGCACAATTCAAACTTCTCCTTCCACCACTGCAAAAAAAAATTTAGATTCGCAGTAGCAGTCACAGTCATAGTTCTAGTTCTGGAAAGATTTCCAAATGAGAGAAAAGGAAGACCAGGACTAGGACTAGGACAGAACACCACCATCAGGAGGGAAAAAATATACATATTCTGTGGAAGCTGAGCAGCGCTTCCATCACCAACCATTTACATAGTTTGTGTGACGACAGAGAAGGAATAAGGATAGAGTGTAAGTCAACGCAAAAAGTATTTCTTCTCCACTCCACAAAACTACAACAACTGCTTTGCCTTCGAGCATAGCAGTAGTAGCATCGCCATCATCATCCATGCTATTTGTATTATAATCCATAGAAGAAAAAGTCTTTGGGGGAATATTTACAACAAAAACTCCCACACTTTCGAGGGAGAGAGAGAGAAAAGCGACAAAAAGTCTAGTTAAAAGGCTAAGTTAAACCAAGACCAATAATAATTTTTGTTGCTCAACTTGGGTTATATAGTAGTTGTTGTGTTCTTTCTACTACCATCTACTATTTACCTTACCTATATCCGTCCAACTATTTACATTACATGGAATAATACATGTGTAATCTCCCAGTCACCTTCACTTCATCTCCTGATTCTCGTCATCCTCCTCGTCCCTTAGTGACGCTGTAGCAATAGACTTCGTTACCGAGGGATTTTTTGAGGAAGTGGTGAAAATACCTTTGCATTCATTCATTCAACCCGAGAGAAAGTCAGCATTTTACGGTTGAGCAAATGAAAAATCACGGCTGACACAATATAGATGTTGTATTATGGTAACATGGAGAGGAGGCGTTAGTTCGTACGTGGATACTACCACTTCCATCGCAGTTGGAAATGATGATAACTGGGCACAGCTGCGTTTAAAAAGATTTTTGAAGGATTTCATGTTAAACCAGATGCCATTTCAGGACTCCTAAAAAAGAACAACAGGGTAGATATGGTAGTAGTAGCAGTGCATCCTCTAATGTGAAGTGTAATCCTAAACCACCATAGGTATTTTTCCTTCTGGATATTACACTTATTTTTACATCTGAAAATATTTTTTAGTTCTAGATCCTACTGGAAAAAATTGCGTAGACTTGACGAAAACTTCAAGAGAAAAGGCAAGCTTCACACTGTGGAATCTAATTTTCTTTGCATAATGAACTAAATAGTTTAGGCATATTATACGTATTAAATTAGAGGTTATTTTACGGTACTTTAGTAAAACATAATGAGAGCTTTTGAGCAAAAAGGTGGTGGTGGTGGCATGGCATTATTGCATTGTGTTAGTATGTCATCATAATATACAAGCAAAAAAGGAAATGAGAGGGAAAGTGTTGGGTAGTACAAAAGGAAACTAATTTTGTTATTACTGCCGGCAACAGCACAATTACCCGTTTTTATTACCTGGATGAGGACAAATAAGCGTCAGTAAAGGTGGACTAAAAATAGCACTCTTCATTCCATTCCAAGAGTTTTTAAGCCTGATATGCCATGTGCTCAATTGAGCTGAGCATGTTCTCACCCTAATGCACTGTGCCAGTGCCAGTAGAGAAGTGCTAGTCAAGTCATTGAGGAGAGGGTACTGCTCCTGCTGCATGACGTCCTACAAACACGTTAAAATAAAATTAATGGTTGGCCAAGCCAAAAAGTTTTTCCCCAAAAAGTGAGAAGGAAAAGCTCGTTTAAAAAAAGTTGAAGTTATATTCATTTAGGGAAATGAGATGTATTCTTTCTTCAATATTTAATTTTTATGTTGCGCCTTCATTATGATCGTATTTTTTTGAGGTAATTAGGGTAATCCTATTTTTAAGGGAAATTAGGGTGGAAACGCAACGCACGTATGGCTCATTAATAAAGCGTTGGTTTCCCCTTTAGCGTCCTAACGAGAAATCTGCCTTTCTTGCGGCTTCAATTTGTATAACAAGACACTCACATATACATAGGCATACTACTCACACCCTCCGCAAATTTTAAGTAATCAAAGTTACATCTACTTGGAATAAAGGGAAAATTAGGGTGAAATTAAAGAAGGAAACGAGTCAAAGAAACTAAGCTAATTTTTTATGACACCATAATTTTTAAAGTCGTTATATTTTCCACAGAAGAAGTTTTTTTTTTCTCTTCTCAAGCAGTGTTCTTATTTATGTCGCTGTTTCCCATGCCCTCACTCTCCAACTTTTTGGCACATTGAATTATCCAGCGTGATTACAGAAGACGAGGAAAAGAGCATGTACATCTTTTCGCCATATATATGCATACAAGCATGCAAAAATACTAGTCTCCTCTCTGTGAAATTTTTTTTCTCTATAGGAAAGTTTTTTGAAGCAATTTTAGCAATAGTGACGTTAACACGCAAGTTTTGCAGAGGTTGTACAAGAATAAGAAAAGAGAGATGCGGGGAAAATATTAAAGCGAATAGAAGACTACTACTGCTTGCATTTGCTAACAATTATCGTAAATATTCCTCCACGGGAGAGAGAAAGAAAGGAGAGTAAGTAAAGGACAAAAACTGCTCAAAATTCTTTGCATTCGTTTTCACACATCCCTTCCGTTCTCCCACCATATTTTTCTTAAAAAAAGAAACTTTCCCTTCTCTGCCCCATAACTTCTTATTTGATAATTTGATTTCTCCAGAAGCGTAGCCAGCCAGTCCAACACGAGGAAGAAGGAGGAAGGGATGTATGGAAACATTAAGACAAAACCATCCACTAGATTTTTTCCTCCTTTTCTCTTCCTTTCTCTCTGCCTCCTTTTTTCAACTTTCCCTATTTCATCTGGCTTTTGGAAAGAACAAGTCTTTTATTTCTGCTCAAACAGAAATGTGGAAATACGACGGCGAGGAATAATAGAATAAGACTAGCGTCGTTGTAAATTACAGACATACCAAAGAGAAAGCTCACTCTCACTCACTAAGCTCAGTTCAGTAATATTCCCTGATATTCGTGGACGTACAGCTTTGACGGAGAGCTGGCTAGTAGCTACTCTGCTCCGGCTCGGGTATAATATTCTTATTCCTCTTTCACTTTCTCCTCTGGACTTTATTCTTTTGCCTGGGCTTCCTCGAAATACCTTCCTTCATGCCCAATATTTTTCATCTTCATCAGCATTGTCATCGCCATCAGGAGAGCGAAGCCACAGTCAACTTTGTTGTCGACACCGGAATCCTCTCTCGTTGATGCTACTGCTGCTGCTGCTGCTGCATACAGAACTTTAGAGAATATGAGATCACCGACTCAGCTCCCGCAATTTTCTTACGAGATCCACATGAATTCCAATCCAATATAAATTAATTGCTCATTCTCTACAAATTTCGTACTTTCTTCTGACATGAATTCCTCTCGAGGATTTGTTGATGATTTTATTATTACAATTTTAGATGACAACATACTATTCCTTTTATATTATGAATCGAGAGAGGTTTTATAGCTTATGTTATATGAAAATGAATACCATATTTTCTTTCTTTTTCTTCTTGGAAAAAAATGCAAGAGTTTTTTAGTCAGCATATATTGCCTTGATGAATAAGAGGCTTATTACAAGGTCTCATATCTGTATTCGCGCACGCCTTTCGCAAAACGTATGCATCCCATCCCATCCACCCAGAGCATACTTTATCCCAGGTGAATCGATATGGAATCGAGCTCAACATTCGCTCAGATTTCTTCCAAAATATGATCGACAAAATTTATCCGAAAGATAAATTCTGAGCTTTTTTCTACAACATAGGAATTCGAAGATATTTTTTTCAAGTGTTTCGTTTCTCGTGCATCCATATACTACCCTTTCCTCCGTAACTATTTTACAATTCCTTGGATAACTTTTAAGCCAGAAGCGGAGATTGTGAGAGAGAAAAACGCAGATGACTCTAGTTTTACTTTCAAGTGGTATCTCTTGTTACCATTAAATATTGAACGGGATGTTATTCAACCTACATGGATTTCTCTATGATTCATTCGTTCTCTATATGATTCTTTATCATCAAAAAAATCAGCATATTATATATATACGACAGAATTTTTTTTATATCCTCTTGGCTCAAAAAAAAGATTTCCCTGGTTTAAATACATAATTCCAACTTTACATTCTTCATGGGACAGAGAGAAAAAAGCACTCTCCCATTTGCATTAATTTAAATTTCCTTATTATTTCCAAAGAAAGAGAATACGAATACATTAAATCCCCTTTTACATTACTTCCAAGTAATTACTCCCTCCACATCCCCCAAAATATGATCTCACTGCAGTAGCAGCAGCAGCGGAATCGCATCGTCAGCATCTCTATCTCCGCCAAATTTCATTGAGTTCTCTCAAAGTATTATTCTCGCAAAATTCCGCAAAAGTTCTGTAAAACATATGTAGGGCCCGTTAGCTTTTCAGTTGACGTCACATGCACTTGCTTGACTCACCGCACAACTACTCCCAGCTCCATCATAAAATGATACATATTTTTCGGCCTAAATCATTTTTTTAGAAAAGAAATCGTCTCTCTTTCTCTGATACCCGAAAACGTTTCCCCCAGTCTTCATTCTCCATCAATTAAGCATGGTGCAATCTAGGGTTGAGCTAATCTCCAGCAATTTTGTTCCCAATATGGTTAAGTAGTATCGGAGGAAACCATTTTATTTCTGGGTTCCAACAAAGTTTGAGAAAACAATAGCCAAAAAATAAAAAGATGTGTTTACACTGCTCCTCGCTGACATGCCCACGTTCGAAAGGTAGTAGTTTTCTTTTGATTCCCATGACACAGTATATATTCTTTTGTTCTTTATTCCCAGCCGTCGTATTAGTTGCACTTACAAAGAAAAGTCAGTGTTCCATCCATCAGGCAAGCAGTGGTATTCGTTGTATCGTATCAACAACTAACAAAGGAACCGAAAAATTTTCCACCATGGCGAGGAGAAAGTCAACGCCAAGTTACTCTATCATCACATCACAGCATAGCAATGGCAATGGCATAACAGTTCGGCTTCTATAAATATGTTGTCCTCTTACATCTTCTTCTTCTTCTTTCCTCCTCTTCCTTTTTTATCACAACAACTCGGGAAAAAAACTGAAACTTTTTGCTTAAGATGAGAATTTCATTTCTTCTTTTCTCTCACTCGCTTTTGTCTTACTCCTCCGTCTTCAATCTCTTATGAGACATTCACTACTTTTCCGCTAATTAAGTCTTGTCTTAATTGTCTTCTCTCAACCAGTTCTAGTCTTTTAACAAACTGTGTAAGTAAGTATGTGTGTATGTGTGTGTGGAGGAGGAAACACGAGAAGAAAAGTTTCGCGACTACTGTGGATGTAGAAAGATGTAGTGTAAAAACAAGTCCTTTTTACTTCTTCTTCAGCTCTATGAGTGTCCTAGAAAGAAGAAAGGGTGAAAAGAGCGTCAACAGTAATGCATTGTATTGCACTAAACAATTTTTTGTTCCTCGAGTTACTACAGTAGACAAATATTTCTTTTCTCTTTCGCTCCAGCTGAAGTGGAGACAACTTTTCATAGGGATTACTATCTCTATAATTATGTTTGTCCTGGAATTATACATGAAAATGCCTTTTCCATTGATTTCCAGCAGCAGCAGCAGTAATAGTAGTATGAATGTTACTTTTACATTGGAACAACCGTTCCGCACACTTTATTTATCTTCTTTCCCCATTCCTCCTTCTTAAAAAACCGTGAATGAGAGAATGTTGTCACTTCGGTGACTGGTGATGAGATCATGGCGATGGCGATGACGAAGGACGTTGGAATTTAGTTTGACGCAATTCTAGAGCAAAAAAAATTAAAACAAAAATACTGAACTCCATCTTTAAAATATTTGAAGAAATTCCTAATCTCCTTCTTCCTGCATGGGAATAGAAAAAAGCGGGGATAGCAAGGGGAAAAGAATTCAATTATTTCCTCCTCCACCTCATCTTTCTCTGAATACAATACATTCTATCCATATTTTTTCCGAAGAAGTGGAAATGAAACTGAAGAAATGAAAGATTTTTTTAAAAGAATGCCTGGCTTGGCTGTTACTGAAATGGATCAGGAAATGGGTGCTATTTAATTTGTCAATAATTAAGTGCACATACCTATTCACTAAGCAGTGTTTCTGCTTAAGACTTCGAATGGCTTGCTCGAAGCATGGCCTATTTTTTAAATTTTAATTTACATTTTGTCTACTTCCTAGACCTAGAGATAGATATAAGGACGTGCTGCAGGAAGATTTCATCATCACAATTTCTTCTTACAGCATATTTATTAGTTGCAGTTGAAGTTGAAGGGCGGGTGGGGGGATACCCATCGAAATTGATGAATGACGGGAGAGCATTAGCAAAAACACTTTTTACTCTGCAAATGGCTGCTGATTTATTAAAATAATTTCCTATACCCATATATAACAAGGAATTATAGGCATAGCACACTGTTGTATCATACACTATTGTCAAGAGTATTTTTTTTCAGGGGAAGTTCCTCTTCTACAAATCACTTTATTGTCGTCATCATGCAGGGAAATAGAGTGAAATGGGAAATAGAAGTTATGAATTGATTATAATTTTTCGTGGTTAGAATGCTGAGCAGCTGGGAATTAGTTTTTTTCGCTCGTGGAAGTCTAATAAGTAGTAGTAGCTGTGGCAGTTCCTATTTTGCCTTTTTTTCTGGCGAACGAACATGTCATTCATTTTGCATGCCCTTGCTAGTGCTAGTATAGTAGGTATGCTATGCTGCTGTTATGTGTGCACTCAGCCTTCGCCTTGTCTGTCGTTCGGAAATGAAGGAGCATCGAGAGGAAAAAATTTCATAAAATTGGAAACTGAGCTTAAAGAGAGATTCCTTTCCTCTTCTGGCAAAATGAATAGTTCTATGCAGCTACGTATATGTATACAGCTGCCAATTTTAGGAGGAGGACATTGAGGAGAGGACATCAAGATAATTGTTATTCCGCTGTATTTTCTTCATCCTCTACAATAACTAAATAGCGAGAATACATACATATTTTTTTCCTATGGTGTTGTCAATTCAAAGGAATTAGAGGCTCTTGGGAAATTAGTGTGTTTTCTATGTGCTTATGTAACCAAACAATGTTATATTTTTTGACGTCCTCTAAAAATATTATGTGATATTACGTGCTTCTGGTGCTCACTCGAAATAAATTTGTATCGTATCTAGCCAGCCTCTTCCCGCTGCCGTTACGCCACACAACCACTTCAACTCCTTCCGTACATACTAAAATGCTATATGCACAGTGCAAAAAAAAAGATTTTGCGGATTTGGTTGGTGAATGCTCCTCTTTTCCCAACGTTATTATTACGATAGGAAAATATACTTCATTACAAAGCTACAACTGCTCATGTCCTCATGTTAGTATTTTTCATTTTTTTCTTCTTCTTCTTCTTCTTGCAATCAACTTTCTTTCCTATTGTGTGCGCATTTGTGCACGTACTATTTGGGCGAAAGGGTATTATTTGATGAAGCCTCTGAAAAAAATAGATGTACATATTATATTCCATTCCATGTGGAAGCATTCGTGAGTCTTTTCATTTCTTCTGCGATGTATGGAGGATGATGATGATGATGACGACGACGACGATGATGATGATGATGCTCCCTTCTACTGACTGAATACACATTTCTGTAAGACGATTCTTCATAACGAACTTTCATGGTAGGTTTGGTTGACTCCAGCAGGAGGGAAAAGATTACTCCCGTTGTGGCTTTCAACTGTCATACATACATGGAGCATGAGTAAAAAATGAGAACTCGTTCCACCACGTAAATTTTCAATGGGTTGCTTCAAGTGACGGATTGTGTATGTGTGGCTTGGTGTGTCAGCATGCCGCGCGTTTTTTTTCATCACATCCAATCTAATCCACAAAGTATACTTACTTGATTGTCGACGATGATGTTCGTCCATTCAATTCATCTTTCTCCCCTGCCACTATTTTTTTTCGTGACTGACCAAACCGACCAAGCGACCAGTGCAACGCACGAGGACGTGGTGGTGATGTGGTACTACGGATGAACTTGCGTTTGACTCCGAGTTGATTATCTTCATTGCATGAGAATGAAAACCTAATTTGGAATGATGATCATATGGTCATATCATCATGGTCATGATAAGCCCCCCTCATCTCAGTAGGGACAGAGGTCATTTCATACACAACTCTGCCCTACTTAACCAAAGTATGTTTTATGTAGTCCTTTCCATTTCACAATCCATCGGAGAGAAAATCCCCAATCGTGATCTGGACTACACTACTTACTTGGACTTTGGACTGGGCCCATTTTCGCTTCAATTCTCATCTCAGTTCGGGAGAGAAAATATAGCATGCTGATTTCGCTTCAGAGCACGCAGCGTTTAAAAAATTCCACGAGATTAAATATTAGAATCTGTTCAATGTGTCAGACGTCATTCCTTTCGCAAATGCTGAAGACACACCACACACATTGCTTGATATACTCCTATGACGTATTAAAAAATCTACCTTGCGACTATGTACCACATTGCATGCAGTCAACTTCAACTTGCTTTATTATTCCAGCACAAAAAAATATTCCGTGTTCCATGAAATCGTAAACCACTGTCATCCTGCAACAACGCATTCGCATTTTACAAACCTAAAAATAGATATTGCACAATGGAATATTATATGTTTTGTGTAGAGTGCAGAACTTTTCTAAGAAAGAATGAAGCAATCCGTAACTACCACCGTTTACTCTGCTTCCAACTAAAAATAAAAATATGCAGAAGGAGAGCTCCCATAAATGATGTTTTCATTGCCAGAAATCCGGAATGAAAAGGAAAGCGACAATGATCTACACTACATCTACAACTTAACGTTTAATGGTCTAGTTCTAAATAACTAGCCAAACAACTTTCTTCATTTCATATTGTCCGACTGATACATCCAAACATATTTTTTTTGGATTTCGGAAAGACACTTCACATGCTGCTTGCACCCACATCGGGTTTAAAGCCATGCTTCTTTTCTTCCGCTGCTCTGCTAAACGCTTTCACACACGCAGGCAGGCACACACATTTTCTCTCTCTCCCGCGGGTTTCTAAAGAAAAATGGCCGCAGCCTCAAACGGATTCGTATTTTTTTTCTTGTTAGAAAAGGGAATAGTGTGTTAGGATTCGGCACTACTGGAGAACTTTTTTGCGCTCCAATATTTCTATTCTAAAAAAATCCATTTATTTTTTCCTCTCCATCTTTTTCATTTTATTTCTAAACAAGGAAATACGTGTCGGAATCCGTCTCCATTTTCTAAGACTGTGTTCGGGCCCTGGCTGTGTTCTTGACTCTAATACGTATTTAGACTGTCTGGAAACTGGAGATGAGATGGTAAGAGGAGTAGTTCGCATAAAACATCCCGCATCCAAGTAAAGTTGAAGTTGTAAAGAAGATCTAGAAATGAGATGAAGGTATGAGGAGTCGTCGTCGTCATCTCCTTATGTTTTTTTTCGTTTCGCATCGCACTGTGTCATATATATGGCATCGCGAAAAACTTATGTCCCGCCTACAATTCCACTTAAATGACTATGGCACAAATATTAGCTGAAATTGGGTGTGGATGGAGTACTACATAACATCATAACCAACTATGAGATAGACGGTCATAAATTCATATTCCAGAATTTTTTCATACATTATCTTGAAAACCTCAAAAAACACTTCTATTCTTATCGTAATCCAATTCTTGTTTTCGAGTAAACTAATTTTTGGATCTTGAAGGGAACCGGAAATAGGAAAAGTTTTGATGACTTACAAATTCTCTCTGCCATACAACTTGCTAGCTGCCTGTTCCTCTCTACTATACTCTCAGCATCGCTGAAATTGAAGTCATAATATTTTTTGAACGAAGGTTTGCGGATTGTACAGTGGCTATGCAAAACGGTTTCGTTGAGTATGTTCATCCTATCCTCGCAATTAGTATATCCGATCAACATTGGATTATAGTTGTGATAGTGAAAGGAAGGCGGCTACTACGGTTCATATTTTGGAGAAACATGAAAATTCTGTTGTTGTTTTCTGAAATAGAGTTTGTGAAGATGACGTGCACTACTACTTTCTGAAAAAAATGAGCTGATATACTTCTTCCATTTACATTGATGCAAACATATATTCATGAAAATACGCTTTCCATTCTAGCCGAGCAGTTTTATTTTGATGAGATGACAGTTGGGATCCATCCATTTCACCTCGTTTTCTTATTCCTTCAGCGGATAAAAGTTTCATACGTCTGAAAGTGAAACAAGGAACATCCTGTAAGTCTTTGTAGAAAAGATGGGCAAATGTGGACACGTGATGTACAGGAGCATTAGCATACAGAAGGTACCTTCACATAGGTACTTTGCATTGAGGGACTCAAGGAAAAATTATGAGATTCTCTTTCCTGGAGCGAATGGAGCTGGGGTTAACATTGAGGAAAAACAGAATAGAAAATGAGGTTGGCTGAGTGGATGAACGAGATTAGTAATTGACATAAGAGGTAGGCTGGAAATGGAGAACAAAAGCAAATAAGTTGATAGGGGATAGATATCCTATTTGTTCATCATATGCCATGGAGAAGGACAGCTTCAGCAACATAATCATAATGATGAAAAAGAATTTTTTCGGGCTAGGGATCCTAGAGGAAAAAAATCATCGCAACATGAACCTGAAGTTTTTTTAAGACGCGCACAAAGATACAGAGTGAGTGAGTGAGAGAGAGAGAGAAGCATAAAAACGATTTTGTGTCTCAGCCCAAGGGATTTCCCATCTTATATATTAGCTTTCTCCACTACCACCGTCGCTGACTTAACTCCACTGAATGAGGTAGCACATCACATAACACTAACTTCCATTTCTTCGTCACATCTCATTCCATCCCATCCCCATTCAAATAAAAAACTAAATCATATTCATACATGCATTATAAAAAAAGGATGCAAGCTTTAGAAAAAAGAGGAATTCTGAAGAACGAAAAAAAATTTTTAAGCTCAGTCTTTTCAGTTACCTTTCCATCTTATTTTAACTAAAACATGTAAGAGAGAAAGGGAGAGAGAGAAATCAAGGAAAGGAGCGAGAGCAACAGCGAAAGCAGCGCCTGGGATTTCCCTTATGGCTTTTCGTTTCCCTTGTTTCTAAACATATGCAAATTCTATAGATAACACCTTGACTGCACGTACTTCGTGGCTGAGCTTCCTCCTCTCAGCTTCGTTACCAAAGACAAAAAAGATGGAACACAAAAAAATGTCAGTATGCTCCAAGTCAATATGCTCTCCTCACTACTCACTCTCTCGTTCCCGAAACTGACGCATTTCCCCCCAAAAAATATTATGTAAAAAGAGAAAGCGCACATCACATCAGGGAGTGATGAGGAAATGGAGAAAGTAGAGCAAAAGCAAGCCTTAAACCCACTACAGTTTTTGAATCTTTTCCCATCATATTTATACCAGAACGGTAACGACGACGACGACGACGACGAATGAGGAAATCACGAGAGATCAACGGAGATAACATTATCTTCCACTTTTATTTAATTCATATCTCCTCTCAGAATTAAGTAGACAGAATGGTAGTAGGACAGGGAGGAAAGAAAGTGAACATTCTGCTTTTAAATATGAATTATGAACATCTTTCACAAAGAATATATGTATAATCCAACTTTTTTTAGGAGAAAGGGAAGCAATAAAGTACGGATTCGTTTTGTCATATGTCATTATTACTGGGAACTTGGGTGAGATTAGGAATGAGATGCGATGTGGTTAAAATAAAAAAAAGTTCCGAACAAGTACAGTAAAAAAATAAATAACTTTAATTATTTGAAAAGAATGCATCATCTATCTAGTACGTAATATGATCTTTGAATTGGAGCAGAAGGTTATCAACTATATTACATATGTATATATATATGCATTAATAATAATGAATAAAATGACGCAAAAGTCTCATGTAATTCCGATTTAAGGGGATTCCAAAAAGGAAAACTTATGTAGCGACTTCCTCGTAAAAAATAATAATCTCCTTGAAAATCTAGTAATGCTATTCTTTTTTAACAATCTCAAACTAGTAACTTACACAGGCTATTTAATTACCAGATTGTTTCGGAGAAAGCACGACCTTTCAAAATAAGCGAAGTCAAGCCAAGCCAGGCGAAGCCAAGTCGTGCGTGCATACCACACCACGAAAAAGTTTTAAAATCATTATTTCATCCTTCGTTATTTTTTTTCAAATCTCACATTCGTGATGTGATGACTTGGAGAAAGGGGTGAAACTCTTACATGAGCTGAGATGAGATGATGCTAATAAGTTTTCCCCAAAGTAATGTAATATAATACGCAGCTGATTGAAGCTTTTTTTTATGTATCGATATGAATCTGATTTCACAGAATTGTTTCACATTCCACTTATTAAAAAAGTTTCCTAATTAACGCGAACGGAAAGCGTCTTGTTTTTAGGGAATTAACGATCCGCTATGAGATAAGCGAAGGAAAAAGAATTTCTATAGATTTACGCTTAGATACTGTTCTTTTTGGCTTGTTATAATCGAGAAAGAGCAAGAAGGGCATGCCTACACACATATGTACATACTGCATGTTTTTTTCTCTCTGTGGTGTCGCGCAAAAATTCTTTTCTCACGCTTTATAGTGTTACGTCCTTCATCGTGAGCAAACACCATACCAGCACTAGCAGTAAGTATTAGATCAGCTTGACTTTCATTTGGATGCTTCGATATTATTTCGTATTGTCATAAAAAACAACTCAAGAAACAGATAAAATTTCCTGGAATATAATTTTTCATCAAGTTTAATGCGAATCGTTAATACCATCCTTCCAAAAGGCACTTAAACTTGGTTTTGTCCAGCAGAAATGTTTTCGTCTAGCCTGTGCGGTACTCCTGATTTATTTAATATTTACATTGCTATATCTCGCCACACCAATGCTTATTATGCTATATTTTGTCATCTCAGTCCCAAGCATATTTTTATTAGAGGAAAAGAAAATTAGCGGGAAAGTAAAATAAAATATATATGTACTCTAGCTATATTGTCAATAATCTTTGGTCCGATTCGGAGTTTTATTTTTAGAAGCAGAGATCTCAATCGTCGTCCAGGCTTAAGTTGCGTTAGCAATCCTCGTATATTGTCGTATCGATTATCATTCTGATTCGGCCAGTGCAGAAGTCTCGAGGCTCCCATTGTACGAAATTGCATGGTAAATACACTAAAGGGAAGTATCCATGGCGAAGCCCATACAATAAAAAAAAAGTTTCTCTTTACCAGACCAGAGACCACCATAGCAGACCAAGCATTATTTTTTATTGTTTGTATTTGAATCCCTCACTATTATTATTATTATTATTTGCCTGGGAAAAAAGTACGTGAACGTTAATAGGAAGACATCTTCATAAATAAAAATCAGAATTATCGTTCTGTCTACTTATCCTGAAGGACAAAAAAGTATGGGTGAATTATGGTACATAACAATAAATGATTTCTCCCTGTGAATCTGAACAGGGAGTGTTTTATTACTTGCATCTGTTCTTGCTCTTCTACTCTGGTCACATCCTCAGATATTATTATGTTATGATATCATAAGTATGATGATATGAACGAGCGAGCGCACACTTTCTTCCACGAAGGAGGACGACATACATACATACATTGTCAATGAGCACAAATGAAAATGGTGACCATCGTCACCGAAGAATTTCAATAGATATTTTTTTATTCCTTTCCCGAAGTTGGAATTTTTTTTCTTTCGAAAGGAGAAAAAAGAAAGGACTGGAAGTGCTACTGCCACGTATTTTTTTCCAAAGAAGGAAGAAAAAAAACTTTACTTACTTTTCTATTAAACACAGCAGCACACTCACTCCCCTCCTCTTTTGGTCCTTTTTTATCACTTGAGATTACGATGTACATGCTCCTCATACTCCTTAAAAACGTTCCTGTTTCTCTGGCCGACAATGTCAGCCTTTTTGGCTTGTAATGCTGACGTGTCCAGTTTTTTTCTCTCTTGCTCTTGTGATAATAGTCCTCTTCACTGACACTTTCTTTGTACAGTGTCGTTTGCTCATTTATCCCGAGAAAAAAAATGCAATATTTTTTCTCGCATTTTCTTAAATGTTTTTTTTTCATGTGTGTGGGCCTAACTTGCTTTCTTCTCTTCGAGTCAATAGAGAACGACTTTCTTCCTCGTTCAAAATATGAAGAAAAAAATTTTGCTAGGGAAACTTTGGCATTGACTTGACTGACAGCACATCTCTTCCTAGAAAGAACTAGGGGCTTTTTTAGTTTCTCTAGCCGTGAAAAAAATGTATATAATGCAGGCGTCACATCATCATCGCAAGTCCGTCGTCGGAAGAGGAAAAAAAGAAGTTATTGTGACTTCTGTGTTCTAAGTTCATGCAATAATATTTCTCATATCATTCATATCGTGGAATGGAGTTTAGTAGGGCAAAAGCACACACACACACTCACAGAGAGAGATCCACCACGATCTACTTTTCCATCTCCCATTCCCTTGTTCAGAACGTCTCACTCGAACTCAGGCACTTCTTTCTCTCTTTCTTTATAAGTGATTGCGATTGCTTCATATATTTTTAGAAATGCCTTCTGAGAAAGAAGGAGAAAGCTGCATGCAGCTACACACATTATACTTCTATAAGTTCCCCTATGTGCTTCAAGGGAGCAATAATAAGTCAGCTGAACAAAATATAATGTGCTTTCTCGCAGTTTATTCTGATGGAGAAAGTGATGACGTTGGATCTGGATTCTGGATGCGAGAGAAAAGAAGGAGGAATATGAAAGGAATGTAATATAAAGACTGTCGTTATTCTACCATTGCATTATATTCTTGCTTTTCTCTAGGAAAAAAACTGACAGAGTCAGAGTCAGAAGCACTTTTTCCTTCTCTCTCTTTCTCTCTTCTTGTGAAGCCGAGGAAAAACTTCTGCTGGCTGGGAGAAAGACATTCTTCTAATTTACAAAATACCATCTAGAATTAAATTAGTTCTATTTTATTGTGGATACATAATGAAAGAAATGAAGTCATGCTTGCCGGGGGCAATAATGCTTTCCAAAAAATATCATAATAATTTACGTAAGGACGAGTCAACATTTTCTAGTTTTATGAAATCCCAAGAATGGAACATTCACTTTGGATGGAGGAATATAAGGGAAAAAATCTGACTGAAATGAAAAAAAAAATTGACTTATGATACCATTATTTTCTGGCCCTGGGGTATTTTACTTTATTGAAGTTGTTAAAAAAATTAAATCAGAATAACAATATTATCTCGGAATATTTTTCATTCCAAATGAATTACATATAATGGGGATGTTTCGTAAGACAAGGAAGTCACTTAATCTGATGCAGAAAAAAAATCGAAACTCTCACTCGCTCAACATTTCAATTGACTTATGATCAAAGTTCTGCCTTGATATCAGAACTTTGCAAATTTAAATTTTTTTGAGGAGTAATAATCCGTTCAAAATTTGACATTTCTTTCTTCCCGAAGAATTTCTTTTTATTCCTTTTATCTTTGCTTTCATTTTTCATAACTTCCTCTCGCAAATCCCCGAATTATTTGAATTGTTTGAAACGCTAATAATTTGGAATTATTTAGCTTTTCTTCGTCTTTCCACCACACCCTCAACTCCATCAAGGAAGTTTTTCTCTTGAAAGTCAAAGTACCCCTTTTTGAACTATTGCAATGCCAGCTGAATATGACATGCATAAATACCCGCGAAAAAAAAGGAGAAAAGTTTCTCTTTTTTTCAGGGCAAAGCCAGGCTGGGAATGATTCTAAAACACTTTTATCCTTTCTACGAAATGTATAGTGCCTCTTGTAAAGTAAAGTGAAAAGGAAACCGTCACGAAAACCTAATTTTTTTTTCTCTGGCGAAAGAAGAAACAAGTAATACTTTTTATAGGACCTTCCTCCGTTTCAATTCCCATCCGTACTTCTATACGACTTCTCAACTAAATTTTTAGGTTAAGTTGTAATGTAATGCTCCTAACTGGCCTCGCCTGGCCTGGCTCTTTACAACACAAGCAAGTACAGAGCAAAAGAGGAAAGGAGGCGTGCAATTTTTTTCAAACACTGAATAGAAGAAAAACTCTTTTCTTACCATGAAGAGAGATATGATTACGTGAGGCATTCCATTCTTTGAGCGACAGAAGTCCTTCACCCTCTTCTCATCTTGTTCTCCCTTTCCAAAAAGTCATAATTAACCCATGAAAAAATCTGAGAAACGGATTGTTTTTTGCAAGGAAAGGGAAGAAATTATTAAATTAGGAAATCTTCTTGCACTTGTACGAATTACACTTGATTGCTCTTCACCTGTGCACTTTATTTCACCACGTAAAGTTTTTTTCCCATAATTGAAAATAACGCTGAACCTTGCAGGGGCATTTCGAATCTTTTTTCTCCACATCTCTGTTGGAACATTAGAACAAATTTCCATGAATAAACAAGAAAGCAACGAAGAAGGAACTTTGAATATACCTTCTTCTCTCTTTTTTCTCTTTTCCCAATTACCCCATTTTAATCTTATATATATTTTTATTTTGTAGAAGTAGATAAAAGGAGAAGAAGTATGAAGTGTGCCATAAAATGTATGCATTATTACATCCCATCTACTTTTATATGGATGGAGTGTGAGAAAAGAGTTTCCACTACTCTACTCTGTTCTTATAGCAACTTGAAGAAATTTTCTCTCCTTTCTTCTCTTTTGAAATTAAATAAGAGTCCTTTTCCAAATGAAACTACTTTTTCTAGTATTGCTCCATTCCATTTTTTGTTCCCTTCTCACTTTTTTCCCTGTATACTGGGAACGAAAACTGAACGCCTTGTGCAAAAAATAGGAGAGGAGACTTCTTTCTTTTTTTTTGTTCCACGAACTACACATAATTTTCTATTCATGCATTGCATTAAGTCCACTACTATAGTGAAGTGCATGCCCCAGAATATATATCTTCACACCCAATTTAAATAATATTATGCTAAATAGGAATGGAATGGATGCAAGTAAAAAAGTGAAACGGTCGAAGAGAAAAGCAGCAGCGGTAGCA
This sequence comes from Seira ritae, assembly GCA_027744415.1. Taxonomy (NCBI): domain Eukaryota; kingdom Metazoa; phylum Arthropoda; class Collembola; order Entomobryomorpha; family Entomobryidae; genus Seira; species Seira ritae. The sequence goes on along the minus strand of JAHZNI010004083.1, from coordinate 8,101 downwards.
GTAGTGGAGGAGAGGAGAGAAATGCGACAATCAGTCGCGTCAGGTTAGAGGGAAACAAGGATAATATCCATAGTCTAGCCGGACTTACAGATTTATGTCATTGGGATTTACGGAGAGAAAATTTTTGCTTAGCCTGAAAAAAAAAAACTTTTTTTTGTATCATGACTTTCTCTATAAGTGCTTCTCTCTACTACTGCTACTACTTCTTCTTTCCCCCCAAGTTTTTTTACACCATACTGAGAAAAACAGAGAGTTAAGTAGACAGCGACTGTAAAAAAATTCTTCTCTAGTGCTTTATTCTTATGCATCTTCTTCTCTCTTTCTCTCCACCTGTTTTTTATTGGTGGTGTGGTGCGGCACGATGCCTAGTAATTTCTTCTCTCTGTGTGTCCCTTTGTTCTGTGGAAAAACGTCATGCCTAACTATTACGCTCTTCTGATCCCTCTTTAGTCTGCGAAACAGAAGGAGTGGAAGTGGAACTACAAAGCTTTATTTTTGTTCCGCGAGGCGGGTGTGCATTCACTTATTCCCCGTGTCAGCCCAGAGCGCTTATTTTTTATAGTTGGATTCATACTACCTACACACTTGCTTCTTGGAATATATTAAAGATTTAGGATTTGAGCAACAAATCTTTCGTGATTTCAACTTTACGTCTACTCTTGAAGCAGTAGTAGTAGTAGTAGTACCTCTACAAAAATGCTGCTCCAATGGCTTTTTCCTCCATTTTGTCATGCCACCCTTTCCCAAGGCAATATAGTCTCACTCAGTGTTATCCTATCATTCTTCTAAAATGTATATCTATTTTTTTCCTAGACGGTTATTATTATTATTATGATTATTATTACTAAAAGAACAAAGGGAGAGAAAGAAAGTTTAGTTCTTCTGTCGGAGAGAAAGAGAGAAAACTAATATTTACATGTTCACAGCTATTATTGTGTCATACAATTATAGGAAAAAGCGGAACACACAAGAATGAGTTTATGATTACTTTCCCTCTACAAAACTTTCACGCGCCAGTGATGGAGCATCCTGAAGCTGTAAAATTGTCATAATTCCTTTTCCCCGAATGGCCCCTTTCCCCAAAGAAGAAACAAAAACACAACTTACTACTTCTACAGCAGCTACTACATAATATATAATATATTATAATGGTTCTATTTTTTCCTTCCTTACTACTACAAACCTACTTTGCAGAAGAGAGTTAGTTGCGTGAAGTACTATTTTTAAATTCTAATTTTTTTGCTCTTCTTCTTCCTCCTCTCCAGTTTTTACCCGTTAGCCTCACGTCACCAAACAAGATTTATCGTTCCCAGTGCACAGTTTTAAAATTGAGGATAAAAAATTACTTGTGTGAGGGGGATAAGGCCAGTGTTACACTTACTTACTACACAACATTCACAATCTTTGTCAATGTCACTGTTCCTGGCCACACTCTCTATATTATCCTGACGATTTTTTTCTGTTATGAGACCTCATCCGGCAGCCATGCTCTCCAACAAGCCAAAGCCAAGCCAAGCCACTATACCACGTATAATCACAGTCACACTCTGAAATTGGAATAAAGTTCACATAAATAAATACCTTTTTATGGGATAAAAGCATTAACTGTCTTCCTTTCTTCCACTGAAATGAGCTGGACTGAACAGAGAAAGAGAATAGAGGCTGAGGGCAGGTTTTAAAAATAATGCGCGCCACTTTCTCTAACGCAACATTTCTCTTTTGTGATGAGCGTTACCATATATTTTTTTTTACATTTTTACTGCTACATTATTGAACGTTGTTCATTTCCGAGTGGTTATATCCTCTGTAGAAAAAAACTCATCAGAGTTTATAGTTTCACCATCGATTCCCCAAACAAGCAAAAAAACTAAAAATCGGTCCAGAGGTCCTGTGGTCCATCCTAAACGCCTGTAATTCCCTTGACCACTTCCAACTACACAGTTTATGTACTACACTACAGTCACAGTCGGCACTTTCTCCCTCTCTTTTATTATCTCATCTGGAACGAAATGATGAGGGTGAGAATTACTATATAAATAAGGCACACATGAGAATGAATGAGGTAATCCATATATATATCGGATTGTTACGAGTAACTTCATCCAATTTAAAAGTTCACTTTATGGCTAGCCAGTTTTCCACGTTACTGTGGCTGGCTTCATGTGGTGATACATTAATCGTAAATAATTTCACAGTCCAGATCACACTCACACTATTATCCCTTTTACTATATAACATGTATGCACACTTCAAAAAATAGAGAAACTAACTGCTCACTCACTCAATCCCATTGAATTGAGGACTCTCGTCCAATAAATACTTTATACAGTGTCATCTCCTTTCGTCCCATAATATATTTTTTCCACCTCTTCCCTCCACGGGAAACGTAATGAGTCACAATAAACATCCCTTGTAAAGGCCTCTACATTGTATATATTGTATCAAGTTGCAATTTTATTTCAGCATTCAACTCATACTATTTCATATGAGATTTGTAGGTTTTGAATTGTTCATTTCGCAGAAAAAAAATCCCAATTGCCCAATTTCATTTCCGGAGAAATGCCATCATGACGTTCCATGATACATACTTGTACTTGTATACGGCAACATCTCTGCTCAAATTGAATGTTGTAGGTAGAATATTACTGCATTAATTTATTTCCCCTTTTCAAGTAGCCGCCACTTTGCGTGTTTTTTCGACGTCCATCCACTCCTCTCATATTTTTCCAGTTGCTTTGCCAAAAAAAAACTTTAAATGCATACATTTTTTAAATGACCATCGTGATCACCACCACTGCCACTACCATAATCATCATCATCATCATCATCATGCTACTCATCCACATTTAAAAAATATATATACGAGAGACCTTTCTTTTGAACTCGAAAGAAAAACCAAGGCTGTCTTTTCAATTTCCATCCCTCTCCCATTTTTCATTGCCATTTGCGCTCTCAAGAAAACTGCCACTGTGCATAAGAGATTGGCAATGAGAATAAAAATGAATTTTGAATGAAAGCATATGAGTGAGTGAAAGTGAAAAAAGAAGAAACTCGGCACAGCATTACTACATGATTCATGGACGAAGAACTAGTCTCAATTACCATTTTCACCCTGAGATATGTATTATATACTATAGCTTCATTCCAGAAAAAAATGCGCAACATGAACATGAACTATGCATTATGTATCTCATCTCATTTTTTTTCTACGTAGGTTGAGACTGAGGGAAACGGAGAAAAAAATTTTTTATTACGAGAAATATGTTGTTTGACCGCCACTGGGATGGCTAATATATTTTCAGATATGAAATATGTGTACCCGTCCAAATGAATCATGTTGTGGCCTAGCTTCCTTTGGTTTGGTTTGCATACATAGGCACCTACACAAAGTCTACAATGAAGACGATTCATTTTCCGCTTGTTTCTGTATATGTATTTCACCAACGTAATAATATCTATGCAAAGAATACAAAATCTAGACAGTCTCAATCTCTATTTAATTGCACTCCCTCTCGCACTTGGTATTATATATAGCATTCCATTACTTCGGAAACACTCATTTCAAAAGTTGTCGTTCATTCCTCCTCCTCCTCCTTCCAAAAGGAAATTTCATACCTAGCTACACCGCCTCACTTCAGCTAACATAAGTTCCGTTACGTTTCTCAGAGAAGTACAATCATAAATCATGCAATGGAGCAGAAGCTAACCAACATTGACAATCGAGTTGAAAAAAAAATTGTTGAAGTTTTTTTCAAGATAAAGTTTACATCACGTCGTCCTCGTACATTAGAGCCATACATATGTATTTATATGAATATACATACTTATTTCTACAAAACAAGCACTCCAACTTTTTCTCCCTCTCGCACTTCTTTTCTCTTCCTCTCTACATTCTATGGTAATTAGGTGAGGAGTTTCGTGCGAGATCGTTAATCATCATGATAACGTCAGGGTAATTAAATATTGACAGCACATAAAGGGATACACACATTATGCTGGATTTTCTTTGCTCTGGAAGTATGTCTAGTGGAAATAACCCAGCAAAGCCCAGCATAATTTTCTTTTTCCTTTGGCAAACAATGAGAGCTAGAGAGAGAGTGTGTGTGTATGTGTCTGTGAGAGAGAGATGGTAAGCTTGAAAGATCTTATTTCCCATCCACTAAATACAATACAACTAACTGGCGATGTGATATGAAAATTGGGAAACAACTTCGGTGAAAATCCTGAAAACGCTTTGAAACATGTACCTACTTACGCCATTTCATCCTCCATTCAGGAAAGTTTTATATATATATATATATATTTTTAGGAAAGTTGGTAAATTGCTTTGATCCAAAAATTAAGTAGCGTGGATGCATTAGTACTGCAGGAAGTAAGCTTAAACGAGCCCTATATATTTTTATGCTTCGCAAGGACGCGCTCTAATTTTGTGTGAACAACTGTAAAAATTAGCTTAAAAACTGGTGTCTGTCTGCGAATGTTTGTAATGTGCCGCACGTGCAAATCAATATTACTTTTCTCCTCCTTTAGGGAGAAATCATTGCTCTGTTTTTGTCTGTATCAAACAGGTGTCTCTAAGAAAATTTCCCCTTAAGCCTTTAAGTCAGCATTATTGCTTACTCCCTTTCCCTCGACAAACTTTTCGCTATTAAGGAGCGAGGCTACTTTATGCAATTACCTGGTCCGTCTGGGTGTCTGTTATCCGTATTTAAATGCACTGTAAGCAACTCAATCATAATTTACAATGCCGATTTAAAATGGCAGGCTTTCGACTACGGGGAATCCACTGATGAGGTCAACTTTCACTTGAAACTTTACAAAATTCGTGCGTGACGATGGTTGTTTAAAAGCATTTCGCATATCACAGTTTTTCTATTTCTAAACTTACCATTATTGTACTTAGTTCCCAAACGCAATTTAAAACGAATTACAAAGTTTAATAAGCACACCACCCCAGCAGATGAATTTTCTTTTTAGAGAAGTTGAGAAGGAAACGAAAGTGTAACAACGCAATACGACTGACTGCAATCTTTGACAAACTTTTGATGCAACTTTCTAAAGACTCTAGTTTTAATCACGCTATGCATTTAGGTACATCTTATTTAAAAGTTTGCATTAAACTTTTACACAAAGGAATTAAAATGGGCATGGGTTCTAATATGTACTACTGCGTGTATATCTGGTGTTGTGATGTGTTGTTGACATGACATGCAGAAAAAAAATGCGAATGTCTGCCAGTCTCTTTCATTTTATTGGATAATAAAAGGCTAACGGAGTGTGCTGCACTGTTTCCGTCATACTTGAGGAGAGCAGCAAGTGCATCGTGCAAACAAGGAGCGCATGCAATTATAAAAAGGTTTTTTCCACGCACGCCATATATCTAAGGTAATTTTATTTGTTCCAATTTGTTCTCGCGAAAAAAGAGAAAGTTGCCGATTGAAAGCGGAGAAGTTGACGGATAAGGATGATGTCAGATTGTGAGATACCACAAAAAAAGTTGAAGTTTTCTTCACATCGCAATCCCGTCTGCTCTCTCCAAACCAATCCAATCCACTTGGTTGGAAAGGAGTTAAAATTACATTTTACCTTGTCAGAGTAGAGCAGAAAAAAACTTTATGTGGCGATCGTGACTTAATGAAGGAGCAGATGAACTTTTTCTTAATTAAAAATGAATTTTGAGGCAGATGTTGAATGGGGAAAATTTTTTTCCAGAGTGAACTTCGTCGAAAATTTTGTAATTTGAATTGCATTCACTCACTTTGCTAAGCTACAGTTTCTCTTTAAAAAAACTTTCAAAAGGAGTGAAGGTTCAGAGTGTGCCTATTTATAAATGGGTTAAGAGGTCCCCACAGGAGATCACTTTCCAAGCAGTACTATATGTATCGATGGTAGAAGTCATTGCCACAAAACGTTAAAGAAAATGAAATAGTAGGTTAATTCTAAGGATATTCAAAACACTAGAATTTCATAATAGGCCGACATCCATCCGCACCTTTATATTTTTGGAACAGATGTAAAGTAAGCATTATGCAAAGAAGCTTTTGCGCCAGAAGAAGGCAAGATTTAAAAAAAAGTTACGAAGGTAACAAGAGATTTATGAATATTTTATACAGTTTTCCAAAGAAAACTTCTGCGAGATGATGATGGTGGTATAGTATATACATTTCTCTTCCCATAAAAATGACTTTCACTCGGCATCATGGAAAATGATTTGAATAAAATAACAGTTAGAACAAAAGAGTGAAAGTTGAGTGAGGAGGAGGCAATGAAATTATAAGAGGGATTCAGTCTCTCCGGTCCCAGATCCAATGCAATCCAAGAACACGTCGAATCGAATCGACGATATATTATTTTGTCGTGTCTCGTCTCCTTGCATTTTATTCAAAATACCAGTTAATGTTAATACATGGACGATAATGGGAATCTTAATGAGCACACATGTGCTCACGAGGATTTCCTTAAGAAAAGTTTCGTGTAGCCATGCATGGCCATAGTCAGTCGTGGTTTGGTTTCGAGAAAGGTTTTGTGGAAGACGAAGCATTATGAAAATTCTCCCCGCAAGACATTATCAAAAGAACAATACACGACTGAATTGAATTGAATTCCAAGAGCTGAAGATACATTACGTGCTCGAAGCATGAGGTGGAATAACAGTACTAATACAATAGTCAACTAGTGTGGGGTGGGGTGTGTGTCTGCAGTACCTCATCTCTTTTTGTTATACTTCCATAATGCTCCATACCTGTGCGCTGATGTGAGCGAATATGGAATAGGCTCACCTTGAGACAAGCCCAGTTTCCACAATGTCTCTCGTTTCCTTCATGAATATTCAAAGGATGTGAAAGAAGAAAAAGTGTTCTTTGTGACGGAAAAATATATTATTAACAGCCTTTGGGTATTTTAGATAAAAAAATGAGTTAGTAGGTATAATCGATCTTCATAGGATGATAGGATAGGATAGGTATGTCAAATATGAAAATGCAAACTCTGCATAAAACACAAATTTGAGAAGAAAGGGGATAAATTATGTTTCATGTGATATGATATTAATATTGATTCGACAAAGCCAGTTCATATGCATACCACTCAACTTAAAAGGGGAAAGCATTTTTTTAGAAAATAAATCCAAGTGGTTTTGCTAGGCAAATCTCAAATTTTTCTAATAATATTTTTTTTCTTGTCAGCCAAGCCAACCATTGGAAAAAAATACACGGGTATTTTATATCCGCTGGTGGGCTTCATACGAAACTGTCTAAAAGCCTTCATTTCGATATTATATTTTTTTCGAATGAATTGCGAAACAAAACTTCACAGTTTTTTATTGGAATGGATGGGGAAGGGCGATAAGGTGAAAAGGGAGGACAGGACAGTGCACGAGAAAAAACTCTCCCTGTCAGCAGGGTTTTGCACATTGTGAAATGAAGTGATGCTGAAAAGGCATAGAGTCCAGAAGGAATTCGGGAAATTCCATCGCGAATACTACATTGTATAAAGTCATTTCTGGGGAGAGAGGGAGCGACGGACAAGTGGCTGTACAATAATCCTATTGGATGTTGACACGACATTTTTCATGGTTTCTGACAAAAGCAAAATACATGACTGTCCGTTATTTTCCCTGGGCCAACAACCAACCAGACAAATATGGATTGCCTGCTTTGCATTGCAAGCTTTAGTACCACTGCGGTGGGAAAGTTATGTTTTCTGGGTGGTTGGCTCCTAGCTCCTCTGCTCTCCAGTGGAAACGATGAAAGGGTGGGCGTATAAATAAATACATATATGCATAAACAAATTGAAAATTGAAACATGGAAGCTTTCATTTCATTTGATACATAAAAGGCAGCATAAAATGCATATTTTAAAAGAAAACTAAGGGTTTGAATAGGGCATGGCTTGGCCTACGGTAACAACTACTATTTTTGAAAGAAGGCAGAAACAAATTTTAGTTCCTTGGGATGGGAATGGAGACACAGAAAGACTAGAATGCAGTAAATAGAAAGTAAAAAACGAAGGACGCAAAATTCAAAGGTAAAGTGGAGTGGGTTCAGTTTTCATAAAACATTTTCACCATGAAAATTAGGCGCACGTATATATTTCAATTTTT
>JAHZNI010004082.1:0-12161 GCA_027744415.1 Seira ritae | reverse complement strand
CCCCCTAAAATGCCGAAGCTTCTTTATGGAAGCTCCCTTGCTTACTCATGATAACACAAGAATACTTCGGGATTCGGAAAATGATGCGAATGTATGTACATATCAGGAGGTGCTTTCCACCGAAATAATATACCACCGAAGTAGGACATATGAGAGCACAAATACCACGTAAATGTAAAGGAAAATGGAGAAGAGTGTGAGCTTGTGAGGGAATAAAAAAGTTGTTTGTCAATAGACAAGGGGACAGGAAAGGGAACAACAACGACAGCATTCAAAACTTTGGGGTTTTCTTCAAGCCTGGCCTGGAAGGCAACTGAAGTGAGTTTTTCTTTGCAAGTCAGAGACTCATGTCACATATGAAATTCCAGAAATTCCAAAGTGTATCAATAAAATATCTGGTGAAAAAAATCCGTCGTACTAATATACGTCCGTCCTTTTTGTGCAAGCAAATAACTGCTGCTAAGCTGGTTGCTGTGAAAATAGGAGTGGAAGGAAGGGCAGTTTGGACACGTTTAAATTTTTCTAGCATTTAGGCCCATCAAATGAAAGTTTCTCGAGGACGAGACGATGAGGTGATCCAGAAATCAAGATAATAGGCAAAAAAATAGGATTAGTATTCGCTTAGGTAAGCTAAAGCATATTTCTAAGGAAAGAGAAAGTCCGCAGGGATGTGCCATAGATTAAGTCTTAATGTTCACTACAAGAGTTCCTTAGAATTGGGAAGGATCATACCTGCGTTAAATATAGTTTCAGCACGTTTCCTCGCTTTGTCTGGATCGCATTCTCGCCGTTCATCACGAATTCCCTAGAAGATCAAGAAATGGTGTTCAGCTCCAAAGTACTTGCCATTATTTCTAATATGAAGCTCTCCTCGAAGCGAAAGAATTCTTAATTGTAGATGGAACCCAGGTTAAATCACTCATCTCATATCTCCCCGCATACCCACCATACGCAAATAATTTACATCTGTTGAAGTACTCAGAATTCGGGAAGGGCTTTAAGACAAATCTTGTTCGCTTTGTGGGGGGGAGTTGTTTGTTGGAATTGGCTTCGTTAAAAAGTGATACTCAGATGCTGAGACGGTATAAGCGTCTCATATGACAATAATAGAAATATGAGACACGACCCAGCACAAGTCAGATCTTGTTATTATTTTTTAGCCTAGTTCCTCTAAAGAGAAATTAATTTCGTACTATACAAAGGCAAGAACTTTCTCTCTGGATATTTAGACGCATAGTCAATTTTGGATTTCCGGTGAAATGAGAAAGCATGAGAGAATATTTAAAGAATAGACTTGGGGGAATGTGAAAACTTACGCTTATGAGCATTCCAAGGAGCTCTTTGTACTCCGCAGAGACCTTGTATTCATTGTCAAGCTCCTCTTCAATTGTCTTCCCGAAGTGACTCTTAAACGCAGCCGCTATCAACTGGATATTATCGTTTGAGCGCGTACACAGCACCTGTTTTATAACATGAAAAAACGGTTACGTAAGGAATCAGACTTTTATGGCTTATGTCAATATACAAATTCGCAAATATGACTGCAATTTCGGAACTCTCTTATTGCTTTTTTTCAATTAAGAAATGCAAGTTGTCTGGGATGGAAAATGGATCAATTAACCTGTCTTATTACAAATGACCAAAGTAATATTCCACTTCCAGGATTACAAGTTATAGCAGTAATAATGGGTACATTCTTTAATACGATAATGACGATATAAAAATTAGACGAAAGATAAAAAGTTGTGCAAGCAGTAATAACCTCGATTTTCCAATTTCTTTCTTACTCAACCAAGTTATGTTCATTTAAGAATTATGTGTTATTGGATTGGATTGGAGTCGATGATGATGACATGACTTGAGAGACTTTCATTGCATTGCGCGTGGCACAATTTCTGGAAGCTAGAGACATGCACTACCAATGTGACGAAGACAAAACCTCTTACTCCTTTGTAAAGATACAAAATCTCATTCATTTAGCCAGCTTTCTATTAGAAAATACGTATAGCAAACTTACTCAGGTCCAGAGTCAGACCAGGCCACCTCAAATTAAATGTGTACTCAAATTAGCAGCGCGAAAGACAAGAAAGTTAAAACAGGGAAGATGTGACTCGACTGACTTGGCGACAGCACACCAGCGTTATTTGGAAGTTCATCTTTTTTAAGAAAAAAAGGAAACTGTAGACTAGAACGAGACTCATTTTCCAGCATCAGATCATTTTCAAGAGGAGCTCTCTGAACCACACCATTAACGTAAGTAGTCCTTGTGGCCTACCAACCGTCCCTACAGAAGTTTATTAACCGCACCACGAACAAGAAATTGGATGGAAAAAGGTAAAGTCAATTATATTATGCTGCGAGGGCCATTGCTAATGAAATCCCCTAAATGATGAAATACGAGAAGAAAAAGCTTCAGCTACTCTTATAATTTTGTTGACAAAAGCAGGATGAACTGAGAAAAGAAAACTTTCTCCGAAATATTTGGATGTGATATATGCATTATGTATTCAACGATGTTTACAAATATGTAGATTAAATTCAATTATTATAATGAAGCTGAGTATTTGATCATGGTGGAAAGCTTGATGACGATTTTTGCACCTGATTCTGAATCTTATCGTATTGAAGTGAAAGCTCGTCAATAATGTGGCCACTTATTATTGGTTAACAACAATAGCGTATTCTTCGTCGTAGAAAAGTTTTTGAACGCATGTTTCTGACGAGTATACAATAAACAGCATCTGAGCTTTCATCTTTGTAGGTTTCTAGTTACTGCTTTTTTAATTGCCTGAGGAAGTAAGGAAAGTGAACTGCCAAAAGTTTGTTAAAAAAAGTTTTACGTACCTCAGTCAAGACATCCTCATCCGTGCCCAATCCAGCCATTGCCTTTTTCACTTCTTGTGCGAGGTACTCATAGGGGGGCTTTAGCAGAGCTCGGACCAGTTTCGAAAACTTTCCGCTGTAAGCCGACTTGACTTCCTGGTAGAGGTCCTGCCCAATGCCCAGAAAAACAATAAAAAGAATTAGCAAGCGAACTAGAGAGACAAGGATCGCATTTCATTTTATCATAACAAGTAAGAGCATAGCCAGAACAAATAAGGAATGTGACTGATTGAATGTACGAACAGACAGAGGATGTCTGCTTAGACTTTTAAAAAAGTTTTTCGCTGAACCTGAACAACACTAACACTAATATCAGTGGAAAAGAATGTTAGAGGAAAAAATAATGAGAATCGGGATCCAAAAATCTTAATCTTATAAAGAGGGAATAAATAGGGATGAGCGGGGAGTAAACGGATGAAGAGATGGAGAAAAAATTTGGGGAACTGCAATTTTTTTCAGTTTGATGATGATGCACTAGAGGAAAAAGTGAATGAGGCTAGATTCCATCACGGCAACGCTGGGACAGGGGCCACCAGAGAGTAATAATGTTGTTCGGACTTTACTCTTGTACTTTCCCTTACTAGACTGCTCATTGGAATTCATTTTCCGGGGGAAATGCAATATGGCTCCCAAAGTAATGTGATAGAAGGAGGTCTGTTGTTGGCAATCAGATCGTATGAAAGCGCAACATGATCGCCCAAGTATCTTGCTTTATCCTAACTTTCTCTATTTTTAATCTGGCTCCCACAAATATAAAAATGGAACTTAGCACAGAAGCTTTGAAGCTGAATGAAAGTGGTATTATGAACGGAAGCACTTTATAGTACTCAACGACTCGACCTTGGGAAAAATATAGTAAGGAACAGGGCCATTACTTTGTATCCTTATGAAAATTCTACCACTGGTCCGAACACACAAGATGCTTCTTTCGTACTTATCATCATGCACAGTAAGTTTAGGAAAACTAGAGGGATTTGTTTCAACGAAATTACCACTAAAATACTATCTACATGTGCATGCATATCCCGGCTGCAAAATATTTGATGAATAAAATACGTAACAGTATTGAAGGAAGAGAAAGCAGAAAATGAAAGAGAAAGCAGCTTTTTCAGACTTACTTTGGTAAACTGGTCTTTGTAGACTGTGACGATCTCCTGTCTTTGCGATGCCACTCTGCTTGTCAGAATTGCCACGATTGTACTGACCTCCTTGTTCGGATCTTTCAAAGCGTCCCTTATGCGTTTCGCGTCTTCGGCGGGATTGAACGCAGGATATGGCACCAATGTCGGTAGCTGAATTAGGGCAATATGATAAGTTCAAATGGTGCTATGACTTAATGACTTACATTTATGCATACATATTCTGCATTGTGTTTGACGTCTTCTTTTGTCATATTAAATTCCATGCCAACTTTTTAATCAACCAAAATATGTAGGTCGCTAGCGTTAAACACTTACCTTTATATTGGGATCCATTCCGCCAAGTTTCTACTTTGACTTGTGTTCTCCTTCGCGGTTATTGTTATTACAGAAGTCCAAACTTTTTAAATGAGTCAAAAGTTCTGAAGATTTGCGACGCTTGTCTTATTTATGATGTCACTTTACACCTTTCACTTCTGCAAGGACAATTTTCTTCTAAGACAGTTCAAAGGATTCTTTTTTTCGCTTTATGTGCAGAACTCAATCACAATTTCTCGGGTGTACATACACATGTCAACGGAATCTAACTTATCCCCTCAGAATAGCTGGAAATTTCTGTGAATGAAAGGTAAACACTGACATAATTTTTATACAAAAAATCGATTGCCACCGTAACGTGCTTTTGTTTCCCTCTCCTTCCTCTTTTTTCCTAAATGAATAATGGTGAAATGCGTGCGTGATGTAGGAACACACAAAGAAAACGTTTCATGCGGAGCAAAACCCTTTGCGTTTTTGTTTACATGATTTACCTTGCTGGTAGTCGTAGCACTCTCCCTCAAAATGCCTCTACTTTCATTTGTAGAAAAGAGAGAAGGAAAGAAGTAAGAACTGAATGTCCATTTGGGCTAGCATGACTGCAAGTTGTTGGCCAAACAAAGTTTTCCTATTAACTACTTGCATGGAATATCACTCTAGTAATATGTACGACTTTCGACATTACTACAGTCCATAACTTAGAAACACAATTGTGGCCTACACAGCCAAAACTCCTAACTTTCTCTGATTTTTTTTCATTTAAGTTTTTTTCTCCAAAAAAATGGTTTATCAGATGGCATTATACAGATAGTACAATGGCATCGACTTAACTCCGATCTTGTCTTAAGGAAAAGGAAATACACATTTTTTTACTAAATTATAACCTTAGTTCAATATCTTTTTTCTCTTGGAATAAAACAGTTTTTGGCCGACTTCCAAAAAATGACGTAGCCCACGATCTCTCTTTTGGCATTTACAAACTCCAAGTGAATGCTTTTCTGAGGGAGAGAGTCAACGATTCCAGGAAGCATTAAGCTTGTGAATATACCTACTTCCAGTTATGTTATACCTAAATGATTTTTCGAAAACTAATTTGATTAAAAACTTGGACTTTACATGATTTAAGAGAGTGAGTTTTCGATTTTACCTGAGAGCACGATTTGAGAAAACTGTATTCGTTCACACAGCAACTACTACCGCAGTATTGAAATGATGGCTCGATATAAAAAATATCCAAGGATTCTAGAGATGTTGCTTCGTCAACAGCAACTTTGCGATAAAGCTTGCTCGCCTCGCTGTCTCCAGTACTAAAAGCAACTCTCTTTCTCTTTTGCTTTTTCTCTCATCAGCAGGAATAAGCGAAGCTTGAAAACAGTGACTCAAACACAGAGCTTACACAACGTGAATGAGCTGTAGAGGTCTAGTGAAAATGCAGGTTCAATATTATTATACCCATTTTTGCTTCAACTTTCCTTTTTTTGTTCCAGAGTAGCGAAATGCTCGAAACGACTCCTTCCACGAGACAGGGATCCTTCGCATGCTTCGCCCGACTATATTATACAAGAGGTCTCTCTGCAAGAGTTTTTAGCCTCAGTCCTCGCTCTGTCCGTTATAATACCAAGGATGTGGTTATATCAGCAAAACTTTCTATCGTCTTTCATAGTCCTCCCACCAAAACCTTCTATTTTCCTATTGTGCTGATGATGCAGAGAACCTTTCAATTCACATTGTAGACACACACATACAAGCTCACATCTTTTTTCTTAGGAACCAAAATTCTTCATCACTTTTTCTCCTCCAAACGTAAAAGACTATTCGCCTTGCAATGCAATGCTACGGAAATACATAGATAGGAGGTGTGAATAAGTTGAGTTCGGGAACAGTTAAAATAATCGTTGTGAAGCTTTTATCCTTCTTGCCTTCTGAAGAGGGGGGGGGGGGGGAAATAGTTGGTTCAATGTTTTCGTGTGAAATGACTGCAAAAATATATTCTTAATTCTAAAAAGTCCTCCTAGAATTGCATAAAAAACGCAGGCAGATGAAGAATCTTCTCTTTGTTCACTTCCCAATGATCGCAAATTCTTTCTCAGGAAAGGACATAATATTCAGTCTCTCACCAAGTTGCATCATCATCATCATCCAGAGAATATGAAACGAATGGAGACATAGAGTTATGAATGGATGGAAGAAATGGATCCTTTTCTTTATCCTTATTATTATACTTAGGCTTAGGTAGGTGATGGAATCATATGGACATTCCTTATAGGGACACAATATGCATTAGAGAGGGTGGAAAAATAAGTCACTTCAGAGCAGTAACCAGTTCTTTTTTTATCTAAACGCTATATATTTAATCTGTTTTCGTAATATCGCTCATATGCATTCCATCTAGCAGCGTTGGAACCTTGCTGCTTTTCCAACTCGCTTAATACAATCACACTGGTGCTGGTGCTGCTGCTGCTGTAGAATGAAACATGGGTATGCGGTAGTTTGAGAGTGGAGTAGTGGAGCAAAAAGAGAAAGTGTTTTCTTCTCTAGATGTTCGTTGATTCCAGGCAAGAGCTACTCGCTACTCCTGCTTTTCGGGGAACTATCTGCTTCCGTGCAAAGAAATTGTGAATGTTGTTACTACTACTGGAACTGCACAAGTTAACACGCCTTGCAAAACTCGTATTTTTCTCGTGCGGATGTGTTTTTTTTCATCGTAATGTGTTGCCATTGTCTTTGGGGCGGCTTTTGTCCTTTCACTACCAACTGGAGTCAAGATCTTTGTGGCTAGAGAAAAAAAGAAAGCATACTCATCAAATGCGAAACAATACTGGGGAGTTCTCTTACAATTCTTGAGAATTTTTCGAGTCAAACCTTAAATTTCAGTTACAGGTAACAAGAATAGAATCGAACGACAAGAGCTACAATACGTGGCTTTCCTCGAATTGTTGAGATGAGGACCATTCCGTCGATTTCGGGAAAGAGGCCACCAAAATGGTTTTATGTGGTTAGAAGGGCTGCAATTTATAAACACTTTTTAGGTTTTAGGCCTTGTTGTTTAGTGTTTGACACCTCCAACTAATCGAATAATTTTTAATGGGCTCAGACTGCTTAAATTCTTGTTTCAGGTTCAGACCTCTAGAGTCGACACAAAAGATGGTGAAAATTATAATAATGATCAACCTCAAATCGTGTTTTCAGCTTGCAGCAACATTGCTTATTGGATAATGATGGCATGCAAATTCTCTTCTAGCTGCTCGTAAACTTATCTTAATGGATGAGAACGACAAGGCATTATGTGCCAGCTAAAAGTATATGAAGTGCAAATGGGATTTTCATATTCACGAAGCTACACGTTCATTTAATTAAATAACTAAAAAGAGCTTGTGTCAACAATTCCTCACACATTCTTTGTTTCTCTGAGCTTGTTAAAAATGTCGCAAATCTCTCACAGGGATGCCGCTTCTTGATTGAATGAAAGGAAATAAAACATTTCGGATTTCAACTTACCATCGTTGCTGTAAAAATGCATTTTTTCATGCATGTTTCTATTTCACCTTACTTTTAGTACCGCTTATACCATTTTTCCGTTGTTATTTTTGTTTAGTGTTGTTTGGAGCATGACGCGGCTTTAAATATACAATAGTCATATGTAGTTTGTATAAAAAAAGTTATCTTGTTTGCGAAAAAACGAGAAATGATACTTTACTTTTTTTTCTCTTCTTCTCGATACACCACAAACAACCCACTTAGGTACACAGCATTTCCTCACTTAAACCTGGAGTTTTAGTCCTTTGGCTTTCACTCTTCCGTGGAATAGTTCTCATACATGGAAGAAAAAACCAGTTAGAGAGCACGAGCAAACAAGGGAATTCGCAAACCTACCTAAGTATATGCTGAGACCCTGCTTGAGTTTGAAATGCAGGTTTTTTTTCCTGGAGTACGAAGTCACTGGAAATATATTAATGGCGAGTGTTTTCCCTCATGAAACTCTAATTTTATCAGTTGCATGGCTTCTTGAGCATATCCCACATAAGTCCAGAGGCTTTTCAATAATACCTGCTCCACAACAAAGCGACATGGGTACAACTCATGGATACGGGAAGTGCTTTCCTCAACTCAAATTGATGTGATGATGTATTGTTTCAAGTGGACTTTGCTCGAATAAAATCGTAATCCAACTACAACTACATGCTTACTTACATTTGTACTTGTGACTTTCGCCACACATATTTTTACAGCCAAGCATTGCATTGGCGCTTGAGAACGCATCTACGCTCTTCATCGTAGCATTTAGATACTTACTTTTGTTAACTGTGTCGTGCTTCAATGACACAATCATTAAACTACCAATCAATCATGAGTTCTGTGTTACATAGGCTTATTCCATCTTTTAAACATCCTAGGCAGTGGCAGATGCGCCCAACCAAGCCGAAACATCTCAAGTATCAAGCATCAATGTTTTTTTATTTTAGGGAATTTCCACTTGTATCACTTACTTACATTCCACCGAGTCGTTGTCTTCTTCATTTTTCTTAAGCTGATGAATGTCATTCGAATTCCAAATCCAGAGAGCAGATATAATATGCATCGGAATGATTTTATGAACACTATTCGGTAGTCAGGTTTTGCGCCAAAAGCTCCTGGTAACATTGAAAGCATTATCAACATTCAACAGGAATCAAAAGTGCAGTAGAAGATGTCTTCTCGGTGAAATTGCTTCTGGCATCGTGCTGGCTGCAGCTGTGAAAAAGGGAAATACAGCCTTTCATGTGTGACAGGAAGTGGGACGTTTCTATTCTAGATGATATTGATAAGGTCTTACATTACATTAAACTATCACATGTTTCTAGATAATCCATTTTTGCTTACATACCTTATCATGGGAAAAGGTTTTTTTCAATAAATAGTTTAAAAGGATGCGATAAAACTTCTTTTGGGAGACTAAGCCTTTCTTACTAGCTTGGGAAACTTTCTCCGATCTAGTTTATTTTAAAAGAGAAAATATGCTTACCTTAGGTCTAGTTCTAGTTCCGGATTTACACTCTTGCTTCTAAAATGCCTCAATTACGTAAAATGTTTATCATTTTGCAACATTTCCTTTCCTCCAAAAAAACTCCGAAACAGGACAAAAATACGGTGGTGATGATGATATTCCGCACTTATGCTCTGCATATGTATATCTATGTTGTTAGGAGCTTAAAAGCCATCTTCCAGTCGTGGCAACTTTTAGAGAAAGTATCATAAGGAAAATGAAGATGGACATGGAATGGAAAATAACAGGCAATTTCAAATTTTCCTCAAGCTATATCCTATCTCAAAGAATATTTTTGCATTGTTTTGCTTCTTTTTTTCGTCCTCGTCAAGCGAAAGACAGTGTCTGTACAGACCCACATGAAAATAAATGGCTTGTACTTTCCGAAGGTGGTTTCTTTTTTCCACTGACTCTCCCAAAGGACTTTATACGGATTGGCCGGAAGCTTTTCCCTTTTATTTTACTCGACTTACTTGGTTCACAAAAAAATGCATAGGATTTTGAGTCCTTCTGAGGTAACAACAAAGAAGATGTGATTTTGAGAAGTAGGGAAAACGGAGTTGATTCGGAATAGCTAAGCAAATCGAGTATGAAGCTCTGAGCAGAGTATGGAACCCTTTGAAAAGGAACCATCTGGCCATTTGTTATTCACTGTATATAAGTTTTAAATGTTATCCTTTTTCCGTGTTATTTTGACCGATGCTGTATTGTAGACGGAGCTAAGCTATATAGGTATCTTAAACCTCATTTCGTGTTCTTTTATTTATCTCATAATGGTAATGATGATGAAGAAAAACTTCCATGGAAACCACTGGAGACAAAAGTCTGGTATCTTACAGCGGCAGTTTATCACTGAGTCAAACATGCATCTGAATGTTCTCCTTCGCCAAAGATACTCGCCAATGTGAAAATTAGACTATCACCGTCGTGATCAAGATCATCACTCTCAGCAAAATCAGGGAATGATATAGTATCAAAATGGGATTTCCTTTTGAACTACAATATTACCAGAAGAAGCTCTTTCCGTCATGTCGTTTCCATATCCATGAGCTAAGCTGCTTGAGTCACTGAATTTCCTCTTTTCATTTACCTCCTGTAGAAACATCAGCCGTTTTGTTTCAAGCTAGTGGAGAGTTTTCATTTTCGCCCTTTTTTCTCTGTATCATGTTGCAAACAACATGAAGGGAACAACACTTCGTCACTCCTTCCGTCATTTGTCCGTCCGTCTGTCCTTGCCTCTATTATATAAATTCTAAAGGTCATCGGTCAACCCCTGAGGAGATGGGGAAGAGGTTAACCCTTCCTTTTATAAATTTGATGTATGCTGATTGTAAGAAGGCATGTCATACCGAGTCGTTTAAATGTCAAAACATACGCCAGGGGTCTTTTAAATACCCCAGGGGGTGGGGAGTGGTTAAATGTATTTAAATATCATTATTATATAGACTGCAATACATCATTCGACAGAATTTTTAAAACTCTGCTTGAATAAATAATCGGAACATCTGTACTGGTTACCCCTGGTGAATTATTTACAAATATCGCTTGCAACATAGCTATATTATGCTTAATAGCATTTAATTCTTCTAGTTATAGTATACTACTTACTTAGTTTCCCTCCCTTAAATAGGTTTTTCATGCAAGCTCAAAAGAAAAAATTACAAGCTCAAAAGCGGATGATCATCGCTTACACGAAATGCATGTGAGCTTAGTCATACATCTATGTACCTTATATAGCTTCAACCAGCGATGTATGAAAAAGCCCAGAGGTAGAAAAACGTGAATGGCGCTGTCTCACTTTGATGGATCAAATTTGATAATTCATGGGAGTTTTCGCTAAGCACCACGGCGAAGAATTTTGTAAGGGCTTTTAAAAGACGGAAGGTTGTGAGGGAAAGGAACATTTAGTGAAAGACTTCACGGACGAGCTTCCAGTAATGTGGTAACTGGTATAAAACACGGAGCCACGAAATTCGAGATTTTAAGAGATGAAGCGTACGTACATAGAGCACATCATCGCATCTACCGAAATTAATTCTTTTTATTTGAGATTTTATACTGACTGAGTGCTATGCCTACCTATCATCATCTTTTACTCGTTCGACTGGGAATTGCTCTTCAAAGAATTTGCCTATTCCGAGCTGACAGTGTATATTCAAATTCAGTTTGCATGATACATACTTTTTATAATTCAATATCACTATGCTCCTGAGAGAGAGAAGAGCCTGTAAGCATACAATAAAAGTTGCAATCTTGATCAAATCATCCTTTGGAACTTCCAATCGCTTTTAATTACCAGCTCTATATACATACGCCGCTAGCCGAATAAGGATTGCGCTGTAAAAATGTAATGTTGTTCCACGGAAGCTGCAAATGGTCTCCCCATTTTGATTGTAAAAAATGTAATGGCCAAACGCCTTGTCCAAACAGCAATAATAAAGCTTCCGATGCAAGTGAGGATGGCTCATGGCCGACGCCACCGAGAAACATTAAATCAGCTTAATAGTATCGCAGAATATATTGCGATTGCGTAAGGTATGCATCTTTCAGGGGTAACCAGAGGAGTGAGCGATTTGCACTGATGGAAACGAGAAGTGATAGAAATGAAGAGTGACTGAATTCTTATGCCGATTTTAATAACTGATCTGTGCGAAAATAATATGTACGAAAAGAAGGGTGTTCATTGCTCAGCTTAACTACATATAATATTCTTAAAATCAAGTCTTAATCTGTATCAAATCAAAAATAACTCCTAATACAATCAGAGATGCTCTTCAAATACTCAACACTATCCAAATCTC
>JAHZNI010004081.1:0-11995 GCA_027744415.1 Seira ritae | reverse complement strand
AAAAAAACTTTCTGTTGGAAAGTTTTGGTTGCGTGCCCAAGTTAAGCTCCGCATCTAAATGATGATAATGATATTTTCCTTTTGTAGATTCAAAGAAAATTGAAATTTTCTTGTGTATATTTTTGCAACTAAAAATTAGATCTTTGTATGCAACATGATTCTAGAAACACCTCTGAGAGTTGGAGAGAATTAGATTATTCTTTAATTTGGGAATTCCGTGCCACGTCAACTAAAAACCGATTAGATATTTATATCTGTACCTGCTTCAATTGAAAAACTTGAGCAAACATATGTAGGTGAGCCTTACATTTTCAAAAAAATGTGTCATAATATTTTTTCCTTACATCTTGCGATTTCGTTCATGGGGCATGTAAACAGATCTTAAAATAAGTATGTACCGGTACCTATATTTTTTCAATCGGGGGCATCAGGACATTGCGCTATGATATTATATTTACCCTTAGTAATTGGTTTATATTTTGCTTCCAAAGTCAAAGTGCTTTTCAAAGAACGGGCAACATATTTTTAAAAAAGATGAAAAGAAGTAAGTATTTCAAAAGAAGTCCCCTACATACATTGCATCATCTTTTGAATTGACTCGGGTGCATCTTGGAAATACACATTTAATTTTGTTTGTCAAAAGTTGAAATGAAGTCTTGAAAGTTATTAATTGCATTAAAGAGTTGCTGAGTTTCGAACTGAGAATGCTTTCTCAAGAAAATATTGAGTTCGGTGGAAAAAAGTTTTCCGTAGAACTTTACTTTATGAGTGGCATTTATCATAATTATTAATTTCTAAGTTGATCGCTTTCATTTCGAGAGCAAAACTTCATCATTAGTTTTGCTGATGAGAACAATGAGGAAAGATCTAATTGCATCTGGGTATTTACTCTCGAACTCTTTCGTTTGTTCTTTTAAAGTTTGAATTCCATCCAGCCGTACAGGAATTCATTCTGCAGGATTGACTCCACTGCCATTCAATTTCCTTAATTTTTTTTGTCATAGTCACACTGGAAACAATTCATTATTCTTCGAAGGCCAATTCCCGACATTGTGAAAGATGTACAAGGACATACATACTTTCTTATTTCATTTCCTTGTATCCCTTTTAGTAACACTTTGTGCATCTTTTTATTTCTACTCAAGTTCTCTGGTTTGGCTAGTCCGCTCAGCCAGTGGAGGGGAGGATGGAAGCTGGTATTATCAGGAGTAAATACTACGGAAATTGTACTGTGTGTTGTACACTATCAGAATAGAAAAGTGAAAAGGTAACAATAGAGAAAAGTCCTCCTCTTCTTCCGACTATAATACAAAGGCGCATTACACTCATTCATTGAAGCGTGATAAAATAGCGGATAATAATGTACGGTGTCGTCCAATCCAAGAAAAGGGAAAGCAATCCCCTTTTCCCTCAAAGATATTTTTCCCATTTAATTCATTTTTTGTTACGGTTGCATCAGTCAGGCTGTTTTTTCTTTCTCTTTGAGAAAATTTGTGAGCCTTGCGTGTTGTTGTCCAGTCACGATTCTCACCAGTAAAGCAAACAAACGAGGAAGCAGCCGATTCTATTTATTTCATAGCACTGAGTGAGAAAGCTTGCTTTCAATTTCGTTCAGGCAGGGGACTAGCAAATTTAATTTTGAAAGATGAAAGATAAGAAAGGTCTCCTACTTGATTTTTAGTACAAAGTGAATACCAGGTGGACAATATTATGTAGGTAGTAGCAAATTATCAATTATAATAATTATGTGGGCTAAAAGCTCATGTGCTGAAGCTTTGACTAAATTAGCAAGCAAGCGGGTGACAGGGCCTTCTCCGTGATTCCCTTCCCATTCACACTTTGTTCGCCCATTGTAGGCTTGCAGTATATATTCTACTTGTCTCTTTTTCCAAATAATTTCCCTCCAGACAAACTTAAAAACATAAATCAGGAAAGTGGATAATAAAACAGGAATGAATATGTTATCGCAAGGCAGTGCCATAGCTTCCGCTCTTCACCTCTCTTGACTACCCAGCTCCAAATCCATGGATATGTAGATAGGTATGTATGCATAGGTATCGCTGCAACTTCAACGCGATTTCGCGTATTTTTTTTCCTTTATTCTGAAAATACCCTGCAACCAGGCGACTGACTGCCTGTGGAACTTTACCATCGTTGGAGTTTTTTTTCTTGGGACTGCGTAGTTCTTTCAAGGCTTACTTGCCCTATAAAATAATCAATTTTAATTTATTTCTATTGTGATGACAAGATGAATGTCGTTCCCAGTATTTTATGGTTTGCCTTTTAGCATTACAGCGCTCTCCTCACGAAACTTTTTTCTTCTTCCTCCTTTGTCTCTCTTCTTTGCATACACCGTACACACATACATTATTATAAAGTGTGTATGTATCCCACGTGGACTATATTTTTTCGCTTCAAAACGTGAAAGAAGAAGGATGTGTGGTGGTTTAGTTGAATATACTTAAGTATAATACATATTATTATGCAGACTATCCTCATTTTTTTCTGTTATACCGGAACAAACATACTTCCCTTTTTCTTTCTCTCGCGCAATGCAATGCTCTCTTGAAAATGCGAATTAAATGAAACTTTCGCCCATTCGCCGTACTATTGCTAATTATGTTCCTATCGAACCCTAGTTCAAAACACATTAAGGTCCGTACTGTACATGAGGGTGAACGGCTTCAGCAATGGGTATTTCTTTTAAACGCCATTTTTGTATTATTTTTTTTGTATGCGTTGCGCTACTCTATCCAGCATTTTTTTTGTATTCAGGTCATTGCTTTCAAATGCATAATATAATCGAACACAGAAACAAGGAATGGGTACATGCCTAAATAATGGAAAACGAGTTATGCTTCTAAAGCAAGCTTTCACCACTTGTTACGAAATTATTATTTTTTCGTTTATAAAAACGTGTACGTATGCCTATGCACACAGCCGAATTGGATCTTTGAGCGTCACAATTGCCATCAACAGCTAGTTGTAATAGGGATATTTTTTTTCGTTGTCTCACTTTATTTGTGTCAACTGCATGCGCACATATCAGGCATGTTTCTCGTTCGTCAGTACAAAATATTGAACTGAATGGATGGAACAAGGAGCAGGGAGGAGAAAAATAAACCACAAAATTCTAATATAAATGCACAAGAGAGCTTTCACTGAATTTAATTTAAGTGATTGTAATGGAAGCCTGATTTTTTTCCACTAATGTTTTCGCACGTCCTATCTTGTTCCGTTCAAATTTTCCCCGTCTATATTATTTGAACAAAAAAATTTTTTTTCCTCCGAAGAAAATGGGAACGGAGAAATGTTCTCCTGATGGAGGAAACAGATTACTGCTGTCAAATAGAATTAATGTTTTGTGGCTGTTAGTTCGCTTCCTCCATTAACTTATTTATCGCTTTTGAAGTTTGCATTTTGAGAGAATGGAAACACAATGCGTTATTCATATCTCTATTCCAAAATACTTGAGAGATGTATTTTTTTTGGAGAAAGCTACTCGAATTCGTGGCATGGAACACCACACCATGAACTAATACAGTTCCCCGTTTTCACTTTGTTTACATTGAAATAGAAACTCAGATATATTATATTGGAGAATGAGAAAGCGTTATCGAGCTAACTCAAAAATACAATTTTCCTCTTCCTCACAAAGAACAAAGGTGGATTTTTTAGGCAGTAATAAAAATTACTTTATTGAAGGATGTCATATTATAAGAAGTTGCTCATTCCTCTTCTCCAATTTTATGATTTCACATGAGCACTTAATAGAAATGAAATGTATGTATTTTGAGAAGGAGAGAGAAAATAAAAAATAGAAAATGGTTTTTATCCTGTCGTTTTATTTCCCCATTCGCTCCCACCTTTTCCTTTTTTTTCTGACTCGCTTCTGCGATTTTCGAGAGGAATCAATGTTCCACTTTTTATTGATTTAGATGATTTGCTGTAAAATGCCCGCTCACACATCTGAACTGAACTCTTAAACTTACATAGATAGGTATAAATATGCACACGTAGCTAAGGTGAAAGTGAAACAGAAAGAGAGAAGCAGAGACTCGGAGATAAAAAAAAGAAGATGAGACCGAAGGTGTTTCCAATTGCATGATTTCTTTTCTTGTCTTTTTTATTGATATTTGCGAAAGAATAAAAAGAATGCCATTGCAGAGTCTACAGGTATTCCTTACAAGGCATAGAGAAAGGAATAAGGAGCTTGAGAGAGTTGTGCAAATATAATCTGGGATTTTTCTTCTCCGACTTGCTCGGTTTGTAAGCGACGGAAGAATACGTACGTACATACCTACGTACGTATCTACATGTCGCATTCTTACATACATATGTACACAAAAGGTAAGATGAGAAAGAGTGGGGATGTAATCTGGGTTACATTATTTGAATGAAAGAAGGTAAAAGGGAATAAAGAGATTTCTTTCCCTCTCCCTTTTTATCCGTAAGTCAGGTAACTCGATGTCACCTAAGTGTTGTAGGCATATAAATCTTTATCTGTTCTACTCAGCGAAAAATTCCCTTTGGAATGTAGAGCACAGCCTGCGGTCGCACTCATTTTTTTCTCTCTCTCGTGCATGTCTCCTTCATGTTCTCTTCACAAAAGTGTCTGTCTGTCTCAAGGAGAATGCGAAGATATTGGAGGGAAAGAAAGAAGAAGCACTGCACGAAGAAGAAAACTATGTGTATTTTCTCTATCTCTGTCTCTTAGTCGCACTTTTACAGTTCAAGCTAAGCAAACGAAACCATCTTGAAATTTGCTTTCTCTGGAGACTACAAGTTATACACAGATGAGAAAGAGAGAGAGTCATATTTACGTGAACTGAGAATGAAAAAAAACTGTTCCTCCTTCCTACTCCATTGCAGCTCTTCTTCTCGTAATCGAGAAATGATTGAAATTGAAAGTATGTATGTAGGTATATGTACAATAAAATGTATATCAAAGATAGTATGACAAATGAACGTTTTTTTAATCCTCGTTGCTATACTATATCTAGGCAAGGGCAGTTGTAGGTAAGTGAGTAGGTATGTGTTTTAGTTTGAATGAAGAGATTCCTTCGTATTCGTATAGAAACTATTAAATTTGTGAGTCCACGCCAACAAAATAAACTAAACAAGCAAAACAAATGGGGAAACTTTATTTCAGTGAAAACAAAAAAAACAATATTACTTGGCCGCCACTCTGCAATCCATTACGACTACGACTATCGAGACGGAGAAAGTGGTGCTCAAGGAGTCATTTTATGCACCTACAAGAGCCTTTTACCCCTTAGAATGCATCGCTGTTGCGGGATATCTCTTTTTCCTCCTTCTGCTGGTTTCAACTCCATAATGTCGGATGGATGAGGAGGAAATGCCTAAATGAATAAAACCTGCGAGCTGTAGGTGCATTGGCCACAAAAAGTTGGCAGGAAATGGCTGACTTTCCCAGAAAACAATTTTTCTTGCTCATCCGTATAATTTCTTGTGGAGTGTGTGTGCGTGGCATGAGGGGCTTGTCTTTATCCCTCTCCAACTCCATTTTGAAACTTGATTTTTTTCCCTTCTTCTAAGAATGAAGTTGTCCTTTCCTTTTCCCGTTTCTCTTGGAGTAAAATCCATTGTGTAATTTAGAATGAGTTAAAGGAATGAGTGGCCTAGTGACTCAAAGGATGCCATTAGTTTCCCAAGTGCCTACACCCAAAAGAACCGATTGCAATTTAAGCTGTCATTTTCTCAAGGAAACGATCTTAGATGGGAATGGAGGATAAAATGTCTAGCTCATTTAGTTCCTTGCGAATCTTACTCACTGTCCACATTGTTTTTACTTGCCCATATTCCAGAGAAAGGTTTTTTTACATATTGAAATCATATGTTGTGGATTGCGGATACATTCAAATTAAGTAAGTTAGTAGGTCAGGAGGAGCATGCCTTACTATTACATTTTGCAATAAATGGGCTTAAACAATTCAGCAAACGTGAATACAATTTAAACCTTTACATTTTCATGCCCACGTACAGGGTAATTCCAGGGAGAGCTTATCATGTGAACGAATAAAACAATGGTAGGCCAGAGCAGCTCTGCTGACATTTAGTACTTGCTACATTACATCTTCACAGGAAATGACTTTATAAATCCTGTGAGCCGTTCCGGTGAGAGGTTGTGGCTGCCAAGTGCATCAAAACTCCAATTGATTGGACCCAAGCACCATCATGTTCATTTTCTAGACGATGAAAAGTTTCGGGAGATGTGCTAAAAATGAGAAGAATTATGCGATGCCCTTTATCTATCTATTTTCTATTTTTAGATTTAGATAAGCCATATTGGGGCAATTTAAAACATTCACTTTTCGAGTGCTTTGTTTCGAGTAGCTACACACATTACAGCATCAACATTCACAATTCATGAGATGGTCAGGCTTAGTCCAGCTAAAAAAAATTGGTTTTGACAGAACGGTATTCCGTGGATGAGATCAATTCGATTACTTCCCCTGCCGCACGATCGCACCAACTTTGTTGTAAAGTTGCTTTTTCGTTCTTTTAATCCCTTACGGGTGGAAGGATCTATCAAGTTGCACGAGATCATGCAAACTTATTTGAGGATGAAGAGGCAGGATGCCTTCGAGCTATTATCACCCTTTTCCCCTTTCTCACTACTTCAACTTCGTCTTTCACGATTAACTGGAGAAATATGAATAAAGTGGAAGAAGAAGAAAACTTGTACTTTTCTTTGGAGGACTAGAAGAATTTCGAAACTCCTTACCACCACGCACTCATTTTTTTGCC
Source organism: Seira ritae (assembly GCA_027744415.1). Classification (NCBI taxonomy): domain Eukaryota; kingdom Metazoa; phylum Arthropoda; class Collembola; order Entomobryomorpha; family Entomobryidae; genus Seira; species Seira ritae. The sequence continues at coordinate 5,224 of JAHZNI010004081.1, read as the reverse complement.
CAGACCGATGAATGAAATGGTGTTAAATTTAAAAAAACTATATTACAAGTTATCAGTTTTCGCCACCAAACTATTTCCCCATCTTCAGTTTTGTTTTCTTCACAAGTTTCATTCATGCGTTAGGAGAGAAGATCACGGTAAATTTGTGAGAACAAAAATGGTTTAGTCGCCAAGATCATTTATTTTTTGACACATGCTCAGCAGCAAATAAGCATAAACTACAATGCTCTTTTATTTTGTCCCACGATGTATGATATACTTAGAACAGGAGCAGCAAAATTTAAAAACTAAAATTTGGACTGCCGTCCCCATTTTTGCAAAAAAAAAACAGGCAAAATCATATTTCCTCTTCCGCAGAGCGATATCATTCAGCCATGCAAAAAAAATATTTATTTTTATAGTTGAGCAAACACCAACAATATAAAATTCGTGTACACTTTATGCTTTGTTTTCCTTACACACATAAAATGTTACATTACAGTAATGTGTATTGCGGCGGCACGGAAACAAAAAAGTGCATATTTCACACGACAAAAATTTTGCAAATAAATTTCTCATCTTGGCGTCCCTTTCTTATTGTTAGGCTAGCTGAAGCTGAGCTACAAAGTCATCCGAGCTTTTGGACTGAATAAGAAAGCAGGTCTTTCCTTTCTGAATGCATAACACCCCGTAAATTTTACATGGCATGAAAAATGTGTGTCGCAACAGCAGACAACAATTTTTTGGTCACTTTTAGAAGAAATAATCGCTCTTGTCAGCTTTTCCCTTTTTACACATTCACGCTTCGTGTAACATTGTCCACCTCAGAAAGAAAGCCACCAGCACCACTATTACCACCGCTACCACTACTCCCACCACGCCGACAGGATTTATCCAGCTTTTGTATTGAAAAGTGTAAAAAATGGGAGAAGAAGTAAAAGCCATCATCATTCCATCGAATCGCATCGTCTCTGCGGCAAATGGGTTGAAAGTGGTTTTGCAACAGACTGCGACGCATGGAGGCACGCTATGCATGCATGTATATATCTTCTTTTTTTTCAATATTATCTCTTCAAAAACTAAATAAATATGACCAATACATCCAGAGATCCGAACGAAGTGAACCAATATCCAGCGACAAAGAAGTAGAGATATATGTACATATTATTTTTTCCTTTCTTGTTCCCCTCCATAAGACTCGTATGTATGTATATGCAGTAGTAGTGAAATGGGACATTCAGAATATCCATGAACTAGAGAGCTTTGAGACTGTCACTGTGTGTTGTCTCTAGTCCATAGTAGTCCTTAAACGAAAATCCTCCAACTCATCACCATCATCAACAACAACAATTTTCTCACATATTTTTTCCTCCTCTCTATCGTTTCCCGATCTATACATGCGGAAAAAATACCCAGGGAGAGGAATTGGAAAAATCTTATGTTGCACACGGCCTTCGACTCCGACACACATTTTTGCGCTACACACGTACACAATCACAATTGCTGGAGAAAGGCGCATGGTATGGCAGGCAGGCACACAAAAAAAATTTGAAAGTGTAACAAGCCATATTCCGTTGAGATTATTTCGCTTTTTTCCTGGCTTGTCTTCTGTTCTCTGTGGTAGAGGGGTGGGAGTCTACGGTGTGACGGTCTTTAACGCTGCGATGTCCAATGAGCGCTGCTGGTCGATAACAAAACGAATACTTTTGATAGAGAGTGACAGATAAAGCAAAAAAGACGTCCTGGGATACATATATAGGGAAAAAATCTTTGCTCACGCAAGCAACCATGTCGATCCTCCTATTTTTTTATGTGGGATGGGACAGCAGCACAGATAGCTAGGCCTGCATCCAAAAAAAATTTGCATGTACAACTTGGGAATTTGAATGAGTTAAATCGATTTTTGACCTCATATTTTTATATTTATTAGGTTCAAAAAAAGAATGGAAGAAGAAGTTGCGATCAACTGGAAACTGGAAATACTTCTTTACTCGCAAGAACGTAACAAAAAGTCACTTGCTTAAACAGTTTCGCCAACAGAGAATAAAAAAGTAGCGGGCATACATATCATCCATATTATTCCTTCCATATAAGCATTTTTCTTGTCCTACATACTTCAACCTTAAATATGTGATTGTTCCTTTTTGTTCTCCTGTTCGTATACATAGTTTGACTTGCATCTTTTATTGGTACATAGATAGTAAGAATAAAAAAAATTCTGCTATTTTGTAGTCCATTTCTTTCTAAGTTATATCATAATATGGAGTCAAGTCATAGGAATAATTCTTTCTGGAAAGAAACTTTGAGAAAGCTTTAGTTCATCCTCTTCTGTTACTTTGTTCCACCACATTATTTAGAACAAATAAAGCCGATGTGTCTCATGAATATTTTAAGGAATTTGTGAGATGAAGGAAACTGCTCGCCGATAAACGACACGGAAAACTCAGTTTTTTTGGCAATGCTTCTCCTCCATCTGACTAAAACGTAAACTGACTTAAATGGTATGTATTATTATGAAATGGTTACATCTTACATGCTTTTTCTAGAGTAAAGGCTCGCACCCACATGATCAAAAAAAAGTTGGCTACATCATTGGAGGAATGTGTCTGGCTCTGGCATTTGAGGAGATTGAAGCTTAACTTTCTTGGGTTTGTTTTGGGGATGGGATGTGCAATAAATGAAAAACACATCCTTCATTTTTTGACCAGTTTGGTTTCAAATTAAATGAAATTCTTGTCATTCTCCGACAGGCATATAAAAACAGATGCTGGGCAATACATGGGGTAAATGGCTAAGGTCAACTATTTTTTTTATTGATAGATTATTAACAGTTTAACATGTACTGCGAATGCTATGTAGGAATTTTCGTGTCGTCGTTATATCATCATCACTATCACTGCATTGCATCTTAATGTAATAGGAGTAATGTTGCCGAGTATTTTGGATTTTTTTTCTCAGGAAAATTTTCCCCCACTAGCATTGCTCCGACTAACTTGTTGCTTTTGACTGGATGGATTGAAAAAAAAGAAAGCAGTTGTGTTGCTGCAGTACCAAAGGTTACAATACTGGTTTTTTTTGGCTTCATGTAAGTAATATGAAATGTCTTCGTTTTTTAATTCCGCAGGACTGCTAAGTGCCACATGCTCGTCTCCATTGAACGCGCCCACGCCAAACGCTAAATCCTTCATAGGCAGCAATCCTTTCAGTTCGGGACAGCAGGACGGAAATGTGGAAGGAAGCTTTAGGGAAGGAATGGGACAAGGGGTGTCATGGTAAGAAGATAAATTCCTTTATATGTATTTTTTGTCATTTTCGTCTCCTCTTCCTCTCTAATATATTTATACAGGCAGACAGGGTAGCTCTAGCTGAAGCTGTATTACTGCTCTAGTGCATTCTTTTCGAATGGAAAATGAGAAGTAAGTTTGCTTTCTCCCGTTTTCATGTCATCCAGGAATATGGGTAATTTGAAATTGTTCGTGGAATAGAAACCAATTGATTTGTCATCAACTACGATGTACAACATGACGTATACATAGCTTGATTGTTCTCCCTAGAAATGAAACATAATATTTTTGATTCCCGGTTTAAAACAAAATTCCCTCCATGGCAATTAAAAGGCTTTTAAACATTTGCCGATGTTTATCTTCCAATTTTCATCCGAGTAAAAAAATAGGATCAAATGTGAGCGCTGAGAGGGATTAAAAGATTCCATCTCGGCATATACATATATATTCTTTGGTTTGAAAGAGAATCCTCTCTCGGGACAATTTATTATTATCACGCTAATTACCTATTTTCCCTTCATAATTTTCATTTTTCAACTTCATCAGATCAAAACCTCACTTAGCTCCCCTGCACTTGAGGCCCTTTTGATGGTAGCCATAAGCCTGCGTTTCTCTTCACATTTAAATTGGATGTGTTTATCAAAACAAGCAATTTAAGTACTATTTTTGTCGTTGGCTGTGAAAGCAAAGTGGCCTACGATATTAACTCCTATTATTTTTATCAGAAAAAAAACATCGGCTAAAAATATATATTGTGACCTTTTTTTGAATCCTATCCATCCCAATCTTAGCCTGCTCCAGGGACGTGGTAAGTGTACTTGAGTTTTGCAAACAGATGTTATTTTCAATTATGAGTTGAAGAGTGGCTACGACGTTATCAATTTTTTTGGCATCGAAGGTAGCAGAGGAGGAAGCACATTTGTGATGTAGGTACATACTTCGCCAGATAAATTTAAAGAGGAGGCTGTTGACAGGAAAATGACATGGTCCTAGGTTAAAAAAATATTTTCGACGTGAACTATGGAACCAGAACTAGCTCTCTAGAAATGTGTGATATGGTAAAGCAGCGACGGAAAAAGAATGTATAGGTTCCTCCCACGCGCTATACATAATACTTATTTTACTGGGTATATCGTTGTTGTGAGAATCGATTTGCCAAACTTGTTGTCGTTGTCGCTGCAAAAATGAAGCCAGTGGGTTGTCGTTGTCCTCTGCAATACATCATGTAACGGTGTACATACTTGCTCCACTGGTCCTTCTACAGAAGTCAAGAGTTGATGGCCCCCTCCGAAAAACTAGTTTAATTGGCAATTCCCACGAGCACTTTGTTTTATTACGGATACTTTGGAAGAACAAATGAAACCTGGAAAAAGTTTCCAAATTAATGCTACATTTGCAAGTAATCACAAAATCTTAGATCATTTTCCCGAATCTTGTTTTACGTAGCTGTGGCTCTATTTAGTTCCAATGAACATGGTTTCCCCTGAAAGTGAAAAGCCTTCCGACACGACGTTTCAACTTTTAATCCCTGGCTTTAGCTAAAAACTTTTGGAAAGTGACAGATTCGCAAAGTATGGCTCGCAAATTGGTATTGAATTGGAGTCATTAACAGTTTCCAAAGAAAAATAAATATATAGCCAGTCAGTCAGTCTCTAGTCTCCCTGAACAAAAGCCACTGGAATGCGGCTGACATTCCAGGAGGAGGCCTGACTCCTCATTGATCATTGATCATCCTCAAATGAAAAGATCACCCCTGCGTTTTTTTGCAATCTTACACTCTCTTTCCAGCCAGTCAGGCACGTCGAATGTATAAATATTTTGAACTTTTTTTCCGCCACCAGCACATCAAACTTACGAAGAATGATGGCGAATTCAATGAAAAAAAACTTCAAAAATAGTCGTGCAAGAATGCCTTCATTCCAATGTCCTCCTCCATTTTGTCCTCAAAGTTTCAATAGAAT
>JAHZNI010004080.1:0-14639 GCA_027744415.1 Seira ritae | reverse complement strand
GAAACTTACAAGAATAGTCTTAATCATTTTGATTGATTTCAGGGGTAGAGTGAGACTCAAAATAGATTTGTAAGTGAATGTTTGAAAAGTTAAAACTGAACTGATGAATTTGAAGGGCTACACTTCTCCCTTTTATACAGCATTGAGATGTTTCATTTTTCTAAGATACAAAGGCTTCTTCGCCGTCACCCCCTTTTCCTTCCGATGGGGTCATTGGTCAGTGATAATAGAAATCAGGAGGTATCATGTAAATGCATACTATTATCACAGCGGAAAACGTTAATTTCATTGGGCTCCTAGTGTCAGCACAAGAGTCCAAGTGTTTTAATGCCTTTGATTATATCATAAATGTGCATTAAAGCGATGAAAATGGCAATCGCCAAAACTCGGTGGAATCCTCTCATATTTATAAGCAGTTGCCGTTATCGATATCTCCCAAACTTTGCTCATGTAACAAAGCAGATAACTCATGTTGAGCACGGTTAGGTGCACAGGTAACTTGATTCACGTTGCTCTTGGTCTTGATACTTGTGTGGTGGTCGGTAGCCAGAATAGAACATATATACACACATTTCGAGCTGGAGTTAGAATGAACTTCAACCAGAACAAGGAGACAGCCGTTGAAAGGTATTAAATTACCACACCTCTGGTACTCACCACGGCACAGTACACCAAAGTGGGGGAGTGCGCCGTGCAGTGGCCTGCGACCGAGCCAATCATCGATCGGTAGACTATGTCGATGTAGATACATGACTCATTCTTGATCATGAGCTGAGAAATCGCCATGCAAATTATTCAAGTCTATTACATGTCTTTAGCTGAATTAAACTAGATAGGATGGATGTAGTAATTTTTGAAGAATTCGGTCGTGTGTGTCGATGTGTTCGGTGGTCCGAATGAAATGTAAGACGGCAGGTTCTTGCCAATGAAACTAAGTTTCAGACGTTACATGAAAACAGATACAGGCTATAGGTATTAATTAGCACAGACGCAGACAAACAACCCAAAATATAGACAAAGAATAATTCATGAGTCATAAGGATCACACGTAAGAATCGATATTTGATGTTTTGATATTTGGACGACGAATATGTGCAAAAGAGTCATTTACATACACACATAAACTCTTTTTGTATGGAACTGTGTTAAAGCTGGTTTGGCATTCGAATATTTCATAAAAAGTCATACGCATCATCATTTCATATCATGCACATAAAATAGTAAATAGAAACCTACTGGAAACTTCGATAGAAGCAGAATCGGTAAAATACTAGAGGGAAATGTGTACTTAATTATGTTCAAATCGTATTGTTTCGTTTCTACGTCAAATAAAATAAAAAAATATTATGTAAATTTTGTTCTGCATTTCAACGTAGCATTTATTTTCTGGTATTTTTCCTCTTTGTTGACGCATTTTATATGGATTGATGTAAAGGTTGACTTTAATGCAATGTAACCTTTATGTGCTTACAATTACAATTTTTCTTTTTTCTAATTTCTTGTCCTGAAGATGTTCAAAGAATTGAACGAAAGCTTGACTAAATAAAGTTCACATCAAAAATGACCAATTCGCCCGTTGATTCAAGTTTTATATAACCTTTATACCTTTTAAATAGTATTTTACGTATTACATTATAATGTCTTCCTTATTTTTGTTAACAATGAAATGTCAATGTTATCGCTCAACTTTTTAGCTTGATGAGAATATTTTTTTTTGAGAAGATCAGAAACAATTTGAGAGTGAAAAAAGAGATACGCGTTTATTGTGTGTCAGAAATAAAGAAAAATACCTCCATTTTCTGAGCGTAAAAATTTTTTTTTGAGGGTTACTATATAAAATTGGTTAACTAATTCCTCTCAATCATTCAGTATTTTTGTGAAATCATCTCCTTGCCAATGTTTATTCATGTTTTTCAGTTCGCATCTAATTTTAATCGGGGCATAGACAATTGAAATATTTTAACCTCACGACAAAACTCAGTTAAAGTCATTCTTTCATACTTTCAATGACTCAGATACTAACTATTTCTCATCATAACATAAGAAATTATTTAAATTCTCATCAGTTCATGTTTTATCACAAGTTCACGAAGTATTTGGACACCCTAAGAGAGTCATAGTATTTATGCGGGCAATTACCGAATCTGCAGGAATCCGACATTACTGCGCACCAATATCACTTAGCCTAAGCTCCAGTATTTACTCACCAGACAAATACAGTTCACGAATCACATCGTTCAACCACGAAAAACCAATTTCATTCAAAGCATTACATGTAGTGAATCAATCGCAGCGAATTGCCGTGGTTGTGACTGAGAACGGCCAGCTTCACCATCAGTTCACCTCGGGCACCGTCTATTCACCTTGAAGTTAAGAACGGCCATGCACCACTAGCATGGTTACCCCGGCAGTTTTCCAAGAGCAAGTTTCCCCCGGTCTGTAACCAACACAAAGCATCCGGCAAAACATCCCTAAGGCTGTCCGTATATACAAGCAGAAGATGTCCGTGTATTCACAAGCTCACGTTCTCTCTCATCAGCTTATGTCGAGTTGTTATAAATTGCTCTTTCAAGTAGTCCGCACAATTGTAGTCCTCTCTAACTTAATGCTTCATTTGAAACGCACCAACGGACCGAAGAAGTAAAATAAGCAACCAGTAGTTACCACCACACCAAGCATTATGGCTTCTCATTCTCGTGTCAGTACCAAGGAGTCATCTTTTCGCCGTACATTGTGTACGGGAAACCACCACAGCCCTCTGCCTGCACAGCAATACCTAAACAACATCAGCATCATTCGATTTTTACACTTAACACCTTTTTCCATGCTACCGCGATCAAGCACTGCGCTAAGCAACCCTATTAGTTTCCACGTACTTAAAGGCATTCCAGAATCGTTCCTGTTTTCTCGCCTGTGCCGTGCCTGCTCCCTTTTTTCATCGTTTGATGTGTAGGGTCGTTATGAATTTTAAATGCTATACGTTTCCCAAAAATCTCCACCTCCCCACTATCTCATTGCTAACAGATTGATCTAGAAGAATCATTACATCACTATTTTGATTGACATTTTACAAGGAGCAAAAGTCTCCAGAATAACATGCACTTTTTGGATTAAAAATACAAATTATTGTTAATCCTCTTCGAAATCCATTGCATAATATCGAGGATTAAAATGTCTTACTCGTCTGGCATGTTTAATGAAAAAATCATTCCAAAGATGCAAATACATACCTACTGACTGAGACAAGACTGCAATGTAGTTATGCTTTTTGCTTTGATAATGACCTCCAGACATGTATTCGTAACCGATGAGATGGGGTCCAGAACAACTACTTAGGTAATTTTAAATACAAAGATTCGATTGGACGTTTTACATCCTCCTCAATCAGTATGAGCTCAACACCGGATCAGGAAACATGGAAAAGTCATCTTCACATCTCGTCGAGTATGGAGTAGGCGGAAAGTCTGTGAGTGTGTCACCCATAAAAATACAGAGAGTGAAGAGGACCAGTTATCGGTTTAGTGAATGTGATGGAGATGAAGACTTGCCCCAGTTCCAAGGATCACGAAGTGTCCAGTACTTCGCAGCACTTGCTGGTAATATTGATAACATTTTGAAATTGCATGAATTTTAAACCAAATTAATTGAATTGACGGAAATAGTGGACTTAACTGAAAGTTGACTTCACGTAATAATATTTTAAATTCATTTATGTTGGTAATTGAATTTTTTAAACTATGTATTACCATTTTTCATGGAAATGAAGCCAACATGGGAGCTCTGGCATTGGGAACGGCACTAAGTTGGTCTGCCGTAGGTAATGTAATTGATAACTACATTTTTCTTTAAACTTGCTCAAGTCAAATTCGTAACTGGCTTCGAACTTTGCCGCAGCATTGCCTGACTTGAGAAAGGAAGGCATCATTCCCGTGACAACCACTGAGGAGTCGTGGATCGGATCTATTGTGACGGTGAGCTAAAATTATTGCGGATTTGGGCAACGTGAGATGTTGGAATATGAAAAGAGTTAATCAAGGCGAAGAAAATGATACGGTCATGGTCATTGTTGGAAATGAATTAGCACAATATTATAATGTTTATTCACACAATACATTCGTGCTTGGGAAATGATGATATTCTAATATCATGTGAACTTTTTGATTTCGAAAATGGCCCATATTGATATCTGACAAAGGAAATGCATGGCGCTAAATTTTTGAACATCTATATTTGTACAAAATAGTTAGGGGCGGTTGCAGCCGGTCCAGCAGCTGGCCTGGCTATCGAAAATCTTGGTCGTCGAATGACCATGCTAATCCTTACCATCCCCTTTCTGGCGGGATGGCTGTTCATCTACTTCGCGAACAGTGTTACAATGATCCTCATTGGCAGATTTATAACTGGTATGAACCAAATAATAATCATCTATTTAATACTTGAAATACTTTCAAAGAGATTTTGTTCCATGCTGAAAATAGGATTTTGTAGTGGCGTCTATGCAACAGCAGCTCCAATTTTCACGGCTGAAATGGCAGACGTCTCGGTGAGGGGCACGCTTTGTGCAGGCTTTGAGATGATGATTGGTGTCGGGATACTGCTTATGTGAGTTTTAATTAGATGCTCTGTTATTTGCGATGGTGGTTACCCAATTGAAAATAATGCAGAATGTGAACCCGAAAACATACATATAATAAGACTTTAGATTTGTTTATGGTACATTCGTTGGGTGGCGTATGCAAGCGCTTATATCCGGAATCCTTCCAGTTATCATCCTCGTGATGATGTTGTTCGTCCCTGAAAGCCCTCGCTATCTGGTCCAGAAGGGGAAAACGGAGGAGGCAACGTCCGCTCTGCTACGCTTCAGAGGGGCATTTTTGAGGGAACAAGTGGAACCTGAATTGAGAGTCGTAAGTCAAGTTAATTGACATTTAATTAAAGTACTTTAAGCACTTGAGATTAATTTGATTTTTTTAAGCTTAAAATTAGCGTCCGCATAAGCCACGACAAGAGTGGGGGGTGGCGGGAGCTCTTCTCAAAACCCGTGCTCCGGCCGGTCTCAATTGCCTTCTTCATTTACTTTTTCCAAGTGTTCGCAGGCATCGATCCGATTATGTTCTATACTGTCGACATCTTTGCCTCGTGCGGCGCCACCATCGATGAATACACCTCGACGATAGTCCTTGGTATTGTGCAAGTAGTTGCAGCATGTTTCGGTGCCTTCCTCGTGGAATACTTTGGCCGACGATTACTTCTTCTGATCTCAGAAGTCGCCATGGTACTTTCCCTTGCCGTGCTGGGATACTATTTTTTCCTGAAGGAAGGAAATGATAACGTACTTCCTGAGGGACTAGGTTGGCTTCCACTCACTAGTCTAATTATTTATGTTATCTCGTATTCGGTCGGAATGGGTCCTGTCGGGTACATGATCATGGGAGAGATTCTTCCGCATCACGGTAATTATTGCCACATTATCTAAATATAAATACTCTTCATACTATATTATTCACTTTGGATGTTTGTAATGGAATTTCAGTGAAGGGTTCGGCAGGATGCGTCCTCACATCATTTAAATGGATGATGAGCTGGATAATTTTAAGATTTTTTAATGATCTTATTAAGTTGTGGGGCGACGCGAGATGCTATTGGCTGTTTGGAGTATTTTGCCTTGTAGGGACAATCTACATATTTTTATGCGTTGAGAATTTTCCAATTCCTTTGTGGCATTGGTTAAAACAGAAGATGCCTCAAAGCCTTTGCTGCAACCTCACATGCCACCTTCCGGATACAAAACATTGTTGGAGGAGGAATTCGCATAGTTTTCCGGAAAAATAATTTATTTGAATTTATAACTATACAACAATCATTCATTAAAATATCTTTATACATCAGACTTACTTAAATATCATTTATCTTTAACATTATACAAAACTCAACAATCAAATCATTATCGAACTTCAGTTGATAAATGGCATTACGTATTAGCTACTAACATCACAATAATGAAGGTGGGGGAACGTGGGATATGGTTGGATTGCTATTAAAAATGAACTTGATTCATTTCATTCCTCTAATTCACGATCGTGTCAAAGTGCTGAATATTGACCTACAAGAAATACAAAATATCAAATTGGTTCAAAAACTTAAAATTTTTGGTTAGGTAAGTGACTTACGACTGTCGTCGCCATGTTCGGCACGGATCGAACGTATTCCTCCAATGTCTGCGGTGACTTGTACAATTGAGGCTGTATCATTTTGCAAAGTATATCTCTGCACCCCACAGGAATCTTGTAAGGGACGCGGTCAAATGGATATCCCATCGGCCTCCTATCAGGATACCGTCTCCACGGTACGCCGCACATGATATAAGCACTGGTGCAGCCTTCCGGGATTTTCAGGAAGTCAGGAGGATTCTGTACAATGTCCTCGTCAAAATTAGTGATCATGACGAAGAGATCGAAGTGCATTCCTTGTGGCGTTCCCTTAGGAATGAGGAGATGTCCTGGCCTAATGTTTTAATTATTTTACCATTAAATATTCGCATCATTAATGATTAAAATTTAAATTTATTAGCTCTATTATTAAAAACGAACCAGCCACATCCACAATCAGGAGCTCTTCTATTAGCTCCTGCTTGATAAGCCTGCTCCCTCAAACTCATTGCCCACGGCTTTGTCAAAGATGAATCCGTAGATCGCCTGATGATTATGTTTGGTCCACTTCTGAGCTCTGCAGGAAACGCGTCAAGTTGAAACATGAGTCGTCTCTGGACCTTGAGGGGGAAAAGTTGGCCAAACTCATCATATCTCGGAGCCATGAAAATTCTTACTGTTCCTTTGCTAGTCACGGATTTGACGCAAGGATTCACATTCACCGTAATTTTAAATGTGAAGGGTTCGTGGTTCAAGTGAAGAGCGCACAAATCCTCCTTGATTTCTCCATTGTGTATACTATTATCGACGCCAGATTCCAGTGGGAAACGGTCGATGGACCAGAATGTTCGGAGCTTGTTTTGATGGCCATCATTCAGATTTGGTAGGACTAAAACACTCGAGATTGCGACTCCCTCCCATACAAGGGGGAAGTCTCCGTCATGGAGCTGATAAGGAGGCAGGGTTCGTTTGTAGCGGTCGAATAGGTTGTCGATTCCAGCATGAAATGTGTAGAAGACGGGATCACGCATTGTCGCCATGGTTTCTGCCATTACACCTGTAGGGGTTCTTGCGATGTATTGGGGATCTTGTGAAAGCCCCAGGAGATTATGTCCAAGATTGTGGATTCCAACTGAGTTGTAGTAAAAGGGGTTGACGGATAATTGAGTGGCTTCGATGGTATTGGCGAGTTTGTCGATTCCTTTGTAGTTCTGGATTGGTACGGGTTGACCGGCTCTCTGAATAATTCACAGTAGCACTTAAAATTTCGTCTTCTATGCAATTGATCGCTTACAAATTCTCAAGATACCCCAAGGAGGTGACCATCCTTAATCGAGAAAAGCAGTTTATACCACAGGTCATGCAGGTCTTTCAGAAAGATGTTGGCCGCAAAGTCTGGGTCGTCTGCGTGCAAAACATCCTGGAAACGATGAACATTATTCCATTAAGACATCCCCCAAAGTTCAAACTCTTCATAAAAAATTGGCATACTTGAACTACAACATGTGGATCCCTCGGCGTCCAAAACTTCTTTGAATTCATATCAATCAAGAATGGATTATAGCCATCCTCAATTATGCTCCCAGGTCTTAGAAGCAACTCCGTCGTTCTGGGCATGCCATTCGACAACCGTTCAGCATTGTATCTATTGCATTGCATAATAAAAAATAAATACATGTCAACTTATATCATGTATCGCACGTGGATTTTCGAAAATAAATCAAATCAATTTTAACAATGTAGAGTGCGTTAATATGCAAGCGTACCTTGCCACGAAGTTACGATGTGTGAAGAAAAACAGCTCTGCTCGTCTGTCCCCATGCAGCGTTGCATTCACAGGATACATCTGATGCCAGTACCTAAGATTGGCACATAAAATAATCGTCGTCTGCATTATATCATCAGCAAAACGAAAAGAAACATTCTCAGACAAAAATTATAGTTTCAAACAGTTCAAAGAATGAAATAAGATAGGTCAATAGAAAAATACGCAAGGGAGATTTCCCATCCTTCCACTTCATATAAAACTGAGGAAAAAATAATTCATTCATTTCAAACGATTGAATTGTTTAGCGAGTCGAGTCATAAAAATGGGGTATTTGGGAATATATTTTTTGTTTTTATGCTTGAGGACTTATGAATCGATTGGATTTTTTCAGATGTCAACAAATCACTATCACAAAAGTAATTATTGTATACATTCATAGGTAAACTTGGAATTGGATCGAAACAATGGAATTCGACTGTTACTTTGCTGCTGAGTAGCAATGACCAAAACCTCATTTTGAACAATGAAGCTCGTAATTGCACGGTTGGTCGAAAATGAAGCATTTGATATTAATTCCTGTACAATGATTGTGCACCAGAAATAACTTTAAATTAAAGTGTAGAGGAAATAATATGGTAAAGGGTTATGGCCAACTTATGCATGACTTGAAGAGTCTTGTTTGTGATGTTATGAAATGAAAATACATGCATACAAGAAATTTGATATGCATGACTATGTTTAAGTAAAATATTCAGAGCTAACTAAAATTGAGTAAAAACTTCGAGTTCAAACTGATAGAAAATATCTCCGAAATCTTTTTTATAATGAGCCCAAATATGCAATGAACTATGCAAAAAATATCTCAATATTGTTATTAATGCCTATTCGCTACCAAATTAATCATGAAATAATTTAGGAATAAAAAATACGGTACCAATGGTGCTGGTTTGCCATCAGATCCTCTCTCCAGTACCACAGCTTGTTTTCTGGACCATTTGAAGCTCCAATTGTACCATTGATCATGGTACAGCCTCTAATCTTTAATCGACATTAATTATTAAATATTTTAAAATGGAAAAGCTATATTTCGTATATCTTTAATGTCATTGTAATTATTTCATTGGTCTTACAGGTTGTGAGGGGTTATGGAAAGGTGACCCAAAAGCCTGTCGCTTTACTTTCGTTTTCTTCATGCGCCTTTGTCGCCTCGAAAGAATCCTCTAGAGTTCGCATAATAAAAATATACCTTTTAGACCTTTCATGAGAAGAGTTTTTCAATATTGGTTGTGTTATCTTGATAATTTGAACAATATAAAAAGTGAGAGTGATCGATCTTCTCACCTGTGTGATCGCTTTAACACTTGAATTACTGTTGCTCTCATGAATCCTCTTGAGTTCATCATACTCATCATCCTCCTCCTCCTCCCCGTACATCAACCTCACACTCCCGAAGTCTCCATAGTCGTCGTCATGGCTCTCAGACGTCGGTTCTGGCGTTGTACTCGTAGAAGTGGTCCTCCTCCTCTTATTCCCATTATTAAATTTGACTCTGACTACGCTCGCTGAGGATATGGACTCTGCTGGAGTAGGATCGTCTGCCTCCAGATCGCGTCTCTGAGATTTTCTCTTCTTCTTTCCCCTCCTGTACCTCACAATCCTCTTGCCAAACTCTCCTGATGCAGGCTCGGGAAGACTTCCCGATCCAGCTTTAATCACGTCAGGGACACTCGAGGTATTGTTCGACTTCGACTTGCGGTTAAACTTGACACGTTGTTCTCGGACTTCACTCGATTGAGCGACGTGCTGATAACTGAAGCTATCCGGTCCCGAAATGGAGTACAAGTTAGCACTTGGTCCCGCCCTTGGAATTGGATTGCTTATAACGTCTCCAATACCATACACGACCTTATACCTAGATAATATGTCACTGAGCACTGGGGCCGGCACAAACATATCAGGGAGAACATCAAGAGGCTGGGGAACGATTACTCCAGACATGTCAGGACGGGACAATACTGCACCCATTAAGGCATAGTACCAAATTTTCGGGTTCATATCTTGAGTGTACAGGATAATTCTCGAGACACGGAGAACTTCGCTGGCAGTGGGAAGGACTGTATACCAAATCATTATTACTTAATGCGGTTCATTCATTTAATGACTACTTTCATTACTTAAGTGGAGTAGTAGGTAAGATGGGATAAGCAGGCGGAAATGACAATTCCCTAATTTCACTTTTTTGCTCTGTAAGCATGTTTCATCATCATCACATATATGATTGAGTGGTACCTGTTACCCCGCACTCCACAGTTGGGGAAGTTCTATTGAGTCATCGTCTATCCTATCAATATCAACTTTTTACTGAAGTACACCAGAGAAAGTTTTCGCAATATTTTCTCACGGTTCCCAGATATCAATACCACACAACAGCTAACATTTTTTCATATCTACATATCCGTTCTTCATCGAGATCGATGATGATGACTCTTTAAATTACCTTTTTTATGCAATTTTATAGTATGTAGTAAGAAAAATGTGTCCTTTGAAAGGAATAGAGGAATGGTTTGTTTTAACTTGCTTACGTTCTAAGTAATTTTGTAGCATCAATCTCGCAGTGACATGCATGGGACTCATGCTGTAAAAGAATGCATCCTTTGGACAAACCGAATTGATGAATTCAAAGTCATCTTGCGATAGACCTGGGGGTATTGGCTCATTTGCGTATTGAAATTTGGTTTGGTTTGAGTAGCTCATAAACAGCTGGTAAAACTCCATTTGAAGATTAGGATCCACCGCTGTTAAAGATTAAATCAAGAAAATCAGGGATCGATCTTGGTGTAAATAAAATAAAATAAGCATTAAAATGGATTGTTTACGTGGGAGTGGGACGAATCGTGGCGGGGCTGTATACACCCATTCTTGACCTATTGATGTATGGGGAATCCCGGCATTGCATTGGGGTCTTGTTTTACAAAGGGGAAAAAATGAGATATTGGATATTTTTGTATTGCTTTAGGAAGAATAGCTACGTTGAAACAAGTTATGACTTACGAGAACGTGCTCCTGACATGGGGCACTGTGATAATTCCTAAAATCACTAGATGACTTACAATCCTGTACCACCACCCCCACAGAGAACACAACATCACATTTGTTTTTCTCGTCATTTTGAAAATCTGAACATCAAAATGTATTTGGAATATCTGGAATCTGGACTTGTATTTAACGTGTCTCACCGAAACATTGCACCCATGTCCAGATTCAAAAATGTATAATATTGTAAATGAACAATCATCTGTAAATCAATTTAGGGATTCTGGTCTCAATCTTCAACTAATTCCTCCGTAGACGGAGTCTTATCATTTTATTAAACTCGCCAGAATCCGGAAAGTTAGGCATGACTGCCTTCTCTCCTCATCTCAATGATTCACGCTCAGCTGCACTTTTCCACTGTGAAGCATGCGCACGTGCATATGCCTACGCAAAACATGCCGTCATGTAACCGTTACCGTTACTTCATTGAAATTCACGACCTTCACCGAAAATCACTGGACTCCGAAATTAACACAGAATCTACCTTAATAATTTCACAACCCAGAAAACTTACAATTCAAATTGATTCTGATGCTTTCCCAATGCCACACTGACAATGGATAAATGACGTAATTATCGCTCGCCACTTGTCAAATTCATGACCGAATGGGTCGGAGTCGTTATAGATGAATCCTTTGTGGAAGGTCACTTCTCGCTCGAATTTCCACGATTTTCATGTGAGTAAGTAGAGACAAAGACCCGAACGCACCAGATCATGTTGTGTTGTCTTCAACGTAGTCAGGTCCGAACTAAGCCTTCGTTTCAGATTCATTTTCGTTAAAAATCCTAGTCGAGACTTTTAGTTCAGACAGACAAATATAAACATTCATTCGCATATTATATCCCTAATTAGTTCATGTATGAAGGGAAAAATGCTTTGTTTCTCGATGAAAACCAAACCAGGTAGGGATCAAGTAATTACAATTACGGTACCGTACGCATATTACAAAACTTTGAACTGAGCATTCATATAGCATCACGATTTACTCTCATGAGCGATGTATCACATTTACAAATTATGCTTTATACATTCAGTGTTAAGCCACATATTATGTACATTTGTCTTGGGATATTTTTACTCCCTTACTGTTACTGCTCATCAATTCAAATGAAAAATGTAAGATAAGTCAAGATACAAAAAATAGTATTGCTGCTGCATTGTATTCAACTTGTCATTCGTATAAGACGGGGCTTAAAAATCCTAGCTCCGATTCTCATCGTAATACGCTTGTATTAAGTCGCAAGGTGAAGTGAAGGCATCGGTACTCACTCAAATCAAGTCACAGTCTCGACCATTGAAGCTTGATAATATTGGTAATATTGAAGTAAATTAATTGGTGGTCAATACATACGTCATTTACTCACTTTACAACTTTTAAAATCCAAATGAGGTCTTTATTAAAGTAAAATGGGTATGCATTCAAGAAAACGCATATTTATTGCTCCTATTTAAAACAGTACTATAGTTTGCTAAAGTATCACAATGCCCCTTGTCGCACTGTTCTCTTTCAATCGATTTTGGCAGGCCATAAACTAATTCATCAAATCTGAAACTCCCCAACGTACGAAGAAAATGATTGGGTGCGTTGAATTGCATTATGCAACATAATCTGAGCCTGATCAATCCTCTGAATTTTTAGACCTGCTTTGATTCAAAACAATAAATAGAATGCAGGCGGAATTGCAAATTATGAAATGAGTAGTTTCACATAAATATATGCAGCCAGTAGACATTATAAAATAAAATGAACCTATGAGAGTTTGTATTGCTGCATCTCCGCACAAGGGGATATTTTTCTCATTGCAATTTGCAATAGTAGCTATATACGAGCTCATTGTAAGCTCCCATGCAAAAGGCAAAAGTATAAGTATAAGGTACTATATGCAAGTGTCAACAAGCACCTCATGAGCTGATCAGAGGAATGAATTGAAGAAACAGAAAGTGTCATAAATAAATTTCATGATATCAAAGAAAAAAGAGAATTAATATGGGGACAGGGAGGAACGACAGTAGTAGCAGTTTTCATTTTCATATCGTGAGATATGATCTGAAATGGGAGGACTTGCAGGGGCTGGGTCGCTATAACTATATAGCTCTCTCCAAAATGGAAAAGGAAGAATGACAATGTCAGTGGATATACATAAGGTAATAATATAATTTTCTGTAGTGAGTCACTAATTAGTAATTAGCGGGGTTGTTAGGTCAGACTCACTTAGCTTCGATCGAAAACATAATACCTGCACTTGTCACACGACTTTGTCGGTTGAATGAAGCTCACTTGATTAAAATATCTCATCTATTATTGAAAGTTAAGATGGGGAATGATGAGAAAAAATTATTGCTCTAGACTCTAGACAGGTTTGGTTTGGCTTATAGAAACTTTGACCCTTGAAATTTTGAAATGAAGTTGTAGAGGTATTGCATTTGAACTGCATATATGTAGTTTACCGAGAGCGGGGTCATATAATTACGATGACATTGGGACGAGATAAACTTTTAGAATGATTATTGGGTAGTGTGTGATGTGATAAGTAGGAAATCATAGATATTTTATGTCGTTATGCTTTGATTAAATACTTTCTAGCATTTTATTAATGCAATTGTTCGACACTTCACCTACTGATCTTTATAATTATTTATAAGTTTTCTGCCGTTTTTAATATTTAAAGCGCTGACTATTATGATTTACAAGTCCCTCTGAATTTTACATGCAGGTACTATAAATATGGGTTTAAGAATAACTTTGTTATAGCAAGTATTATTCAAGAGGCCTAAGAAAATTAAAATGAACACATTGTATTTTTAGGTAAAGTACATAATTCACCAACAAAAGAAAGTATAGGTACATAAATAAATCTAGTTTTAATATGGAATAAATTTTGTGGATGACACATTTAACCTCCAGTTTGTCGAGTGGGAAGGGATATAGACAATCACATGATCAATGATCACGATTACCACAACCCCAGTACTAAAAGTATTAAGTATAGTTCCCGTAGCTTCAGTTAATTTAGGGCTGACTAACTGATGAGGTGACACTGGGATTATCTCTAATTTTATGTATGCTGTGTGAAGTGTGAACCCATAGGAACTACTCAATGCTATGATTTCGTTCAAGAAGAAACTAAAATTATTGTCGACGGTTTAGGTAAATTAGAAATCCCTATATCCCAATACATAATCGAAGCCCCATGCCTTACTCTGGACCAAGAAGGCTTTTAAAACTTGTTTGGAGCTCTTTTACAGTAAAACGATGTGTTTGTATTAATCAGAAACCTAATTCTGCAAAATTTCATGAAAACAAAGTTTCCACAAGCATAGTTTTCCCACGCAACGCATATTCGAAATCAATAAAATATTGCATCATCAGTAAGGCCAGTAAGATCACATTGTGTTTTGTAATAAATATCGAAAATCGAATCATCACCGTGTTATGTATGAATTGATAACAAATAAAAGCTTAAAAGCTTGGAAAGAAGTAGCGAAGAAACTGTCAAAGCTAATTAGCAAAAATTAAAATTATTTTTTGCATAACGATCAAAGAAAAATAAAAAAAAATTTAATTTTTCTTTAATTTTTTTCAAAAAACTGCTTATTTCATTAAACTCCTGAGCCCTTTGCGGTTTCA
>JAHZNI010004079.1:0-10614 GCA_027744415.1 Seira ritae | reverse complement strand
TTCCAACCCTTAAATTCACTATTTAAATTAACATCTTAAGTTATCCTGATCTGAATTTGGGCGTGATTCCTGATCTGATATTGAATTTTCACCTATCTTCCTGAACTGATTCTGAATTTTAAAAATCATTCCTGTCTTGATCTGAGAAATTGTCTCTTGAATGTCCTTATTAGAAGCACTAATTAAACCTTTTCACTAATAGATTGGATTGTAACTAGAATTTTACTGAGAATTAAAGCAAAATGTAATTTATGGTGAAGTGAAAAAGACAAATCGATATAGCGTGTTCCCTACCGGTTGGAGCGCACAGCTTGTATGCAATCATATAAAGGTTTTGGAGTATGCAAATGTAGTCTTATCACGACATGCTTTGCGTGTGTGCATTGCACGCTTTCGCCATCTAAAATTTCGGTTGTAATATCAAATGTTGGTAATGTAAAAAATTTTTAAATGCGTTTTGATGTCCAAATTACTTTTGATCAAGAATTCGCTGTTGTGATGAAAGTTAAAACGGAAATGTTTCAAACGGATGAAGAATTATTTTATAAAATACTGTTTTATTGAACTACAGTCACTACTACATAACGAGTCGAATTCAATTGAAATTAACAACAAAGGCTGACATTATTCTTCTTTCTTCCATCCACCCGTTGCTCCATTAGAGTTTGAGGTCCACCCTCCCTGCTCGATTGCACCCTCCCCAACCACGTAACTTTAATTTTTTGAAAAAATTAGAATTTTAGATGTTTGAATGGTCGATGACATATGAGTTTAATTGATATGTGTATATATGTAAGTAATATATAATACCTTCCGCCTCCACTAGTAATATCCACTTGAGTACCCAAAGCAGTTCCTCCCATGTACTCGCCTGCATCTCCAAAATTGTAACTGTCGATCCCGTGGAAGGTGTTGCTGCTACCATCGGCATCAATATTGCTGATCTGAAGGGTACCTGCACCCTGACCTAAGGAAGAGTAGGATCCACTGACAATATCTGAAAGACCATAACTGAATAATTTTTTTGCAAAGCTACAGGCCATGGAAGTTTACAAAGTCGTTTGTGGCCGCCGTAGCCAACAAGAAAGCGGACGAGCGTGCTACAAGCTTGCTTCGCTTCCGATTCGGCGGCCACAGACGACTTCGTAAGCTTCCATGGACTGTGTGAGTGCTTTACCTGGAAAAGCTTGCTACGGCAGGGGTCCATCCATCCCCCGCCACCGACAAAGTATTTCCATGGGTAGCTCCACTCTCTCCAGCGCCTAAAACAACGGCTTCACCCAGCATGGCAATGTCGACTAGAATTGAAGTAAATTGAATTAGTTTTTATCACGTCCAAAAGTTTATCGGTGGTGAACAAATACCTATCAGTAACTGTTTAGTTTGTACCTGGTGCTGCTGCTGGTGCCGGCCAACCTGGAGTGGTATCGGGAGGCGACCATCCAGGAGTGGTGGTGGTCCACCCAGTGGTCGTAGTTGTGGTCCATCCTGGAGTCGTAGTGGTAGTCCAGCCTGGAGTAGTTGTTTCAGTCCAGCCTGGCGCAGGCGTGGTCCACCCTACTCCCATCATTGAAGGAATAATTACCCCTAGATTCCCCCCTCCAGCTCCTGCGGCTGGAGGTCCAGAATAATTGCTTCCAGGGCTTGCAGGTTTGGGTTTGACAAGACTCGCTCCGTGTGCGATTGCAACCACGGCGAGGAAAATTGTTGCCTTTGGTCCAGCCATTATTTTAACAATTATCAACTTCTAAAACAATAACTACAGCTTGACTGTTAAAGAGTAAATGTGGAGCAGGACAAATTTCAGTTTGCTTTATATACTACGATACCTGACCAAAGAATGATTCCAAAGACTGAAAATAGAATTTAGTCTGGAAGGTAGAAGGAACATCGGCATTTTCCACAGGCCACAGGTGCCTTACTTCATTCATTCATCTTTTTTAGCATTATTTCAGTAATCCATTCCTAAACTGAAACAGTCAGTCGCCACTCTTTATGATAAGGGAAGGGTTCAGTAGCATCATGGATCTCGAAATACATTTTTGTAACCTTTGTTGCAGTCAGGTAAGAAACAGTATTTAAAGAAAAAGTACCTTTTGATTCAAAATATTACCTTTGATAGAGGACTTGTAAACAGTAAATTTTTAACGAAAAATTCTTTTAAAAGCACCTGCCTGCATGCTAAGGTCCCTTTTAAACAACTTTTTACTTAAATCCCAGCTTAGTGCTTAGTCCAAGATTTTCTTTTCTGTTTTTGGATTTGGACGCATAGGCATTTAAAAAGATATCCTCCTTGTGCATCTAGTAACTTCATTGACAATGTCCAAAATATTCACAGCCAAAATATTTCTTAAGTAGTGCTTCTTAAATGCAAGATAGGAATGCCTTTTTGTTTTCTTAGGATCTGCATATGTATAAGTAGGCAAGCGAGCCTTTGAAAGAAGTACCTGGTTAACTCATGTCTTATTTACTTCAGCGCGTTTTGGACAAACTATAAAAAAGTACATGGCTGGCTTTCTTTGCATTAGACATAGATTTGTTGAACGTGTATAAAGAAAGGTCAATCGCTCATTCATATCATCCATCACAAAATACCTAAAAGTATGCTTCATAAAAGCACTGTGATTCAATTATCACACTGGAATTTCTTCAGTATTCGCAACATCAACGAAATTGAAGAAAAGCGGATGCCCCGCAGTTTCCTTCCTAAAAGTTTATATCTTCTTCGTCCGACAATCTCTCAGACTTTATAATAGCACAAAGCATTTATTTTCCTTCCTGAACTTTTTTCTCAGGTGAAATTAGCATGACGATGATTGAACTTCACAGACAGTGCTCTCACCACCACCACCGCTATGCGTAAAAACTACATGGATTCGTGGAGTGTAAGTCAATCACATTACATAACAGGAAAATCTCTTCTCTAGTTTCTTCACATGCCTCGCAACAACTTCTCCATACATTGTCTTGTCGTATCCGATAAGATTTTTCATACATTGTTCATACACAACCAAGAATATATATTTTGAAGCGTACAATGAAAAAATATCAAGTCAAAAAGCTCCATGTAAAAATTGCCAATAGCCAAAACTATCCAAGTTTGCCAAGTCAGTTCATTTTTACGGTAATCTTTCTGCAATCGAATCCTTAACCGAACTTAGGTAAATCAGCCACTGAAAAGAGAAACGACGAAGCATTCCTTATTGGTCTCTCGAGGAGGCAACATCATGGAATCAAAAGCCAAGCGTATGCCTTCGTTTCCTTCTCTTAAATTATAATGTTGATGCAATGTAAACGGAGGTAGTGTAAGTAAAGAGTTCTCCTATCTTCACTGCAATCATTAAGCCTTGTAAGTCAAGGAAGGAGAAATGCGAATCACATTTATAAAGGCAGGTAGTACTATTTCACTTAAGCTCATGTCTCCAGCAGAAAACGTGATAGCACGATAACTCCATCCATCCATCAGAAGAAACTAGTACCCATCAGCCTAGCAGAAATATTTCGTGTAGTACATATTTTGCTCATGCTCAAGCAGAAGAAAAACTTCTCACAGGGTGCATTCGAGGTCAAAGCCCTCACAGACACAATTTCACGGTTTCTGATTCCTAAGATCCTTGTAAAGAATAACTGCAATATGGAATGGCATTATGTAAGTAAGGATAAAAAACGCTTAGGCAATCTTGCTCCTTTTCAGGTAAAGCGAAGCGAATTGCTCTGAAAGTATGAATCTCTTCTGCTCACTCCAAAATCCAGCACCATCATCTTCTTCCTACTACCTGTGATTTGACTTGTTATATACAACGCTTATGAGCGACGAAAAAAATCAGTGTTTTGTTTTCATGCTGAAGTCTTATTTGCACACTTTTCATTGCTCAGGTGTGGTGGTGGTGGTATCCAATCCACTTAATGCTGGGAAGAGAAGATTGTTACGTCAGAGCTAAGGCAAGACAATTTTCTCCTCTCCTAATCTGGTTCTTCTGGGTTTAAAGGCGTCTTCTTCAACCAAGAATTTGCATGTAGAGCAAGAATCAAGCGAAGCGAAGAGGAAAGGATTGGACTGAAGCACAATAAAAATATTAGGATTCTTACAGTGATTACCGCTATTATGGAGATTTTTTACTACCCACTACGATACAGTAATCACAATGATGATGACTATTATTCTCCGACGTATGAAAAATAACGACAATGACTGTGGTTCGCATTCGCACGATCTTCCTTGGAGCAGGAGTACATATATTGAGTATAAGTGTCATCAATTTTATAACATCGCATGGACATGGATGATTGAATATAGAGATTTTTGCAAAGCATATGTAGAGGTATTCAATACGCGCGGATGAATACCAAGGAAAGAATCAGTAGAAGTTACAACGGTAAATTGACTCTCCCCTTCACCAGAATCACAGTCCATCCGAATAAAAAAATGCTTGTTATTATTTTTGTGAGAACCTCAGGTTTTGTCGAGTCTCACCAGTAAAAATCCGTTGTTTTAAAGAATTATGGAATAAATAAGAAGATTTAGGAGAAGAAACCAAAGCATATTTTTAAAACGCGTATCGTGTATGTCATGTGGTTCGAAAAAACGTTTTCTTATGGGGTAGGGTTTTTGATTTACCTGGGCGAGTGGAGTGAAAGATGACGGATTAAGTTCATTTTACTAGGACAATCTTATGAGTTATTAAATCACGCCGTAATAGAGCTTTGTTATAATGCACAATAGAGCTTTTACTGTTTAGCATCCAATCAAAAACATGTTGGTGGTTGGGTGAAATTGATACTTGATTTCTTAAATTCATGGAAATGGAGATATGCAATATAAATTGATAAAGAAAACAATCACAATTCCGAGAAATGTCTGATTTTGGGTGACTAATTGATTACAAATTTTACGTTACAAATTTTAACCTAAGACGAATGAAGTACGTAATGTGAGGTTGGACAACTTGGGGCAACAAACTCTGCATTGCATGAGATCATCTCCAGCTCCAACGTTTTATAAGTAATACGTACTTAATTGTCAAATGGACACCAGCTCTTGAGTGAAGATTGTGCAGACTGCGAAATAGTTTTGGCTATAGCAAACTTAAATCGGCTATTGTCCATGTCCTTCCAAACCGGATCTATACATGTATGGCCATTTTAGCTCCAAAATGAGTTTCTTAGTGCATTTCTGCAACTTCACTACGCATTTATTTTTTTGCTTTAAATTAAAAATATGCATTTCAAAGTGCAACGCTACAAGATACAAAGCAATAAACTAGTGTCAAAATCCATTTATTTACTCCTTCAAAAAAATTCAACCAACAATAGAATAGAACATGATGTGCCTCTGGATAAAAAATGAAAACTTGATATAAGACAGGATTTTTAAAAAGGCGAAAAAGTGGGTTGTGTGTCCAAGAAGTTTTTTCTCACTTGCTATAAAATAACGCATTCTGTATGCAAAACGGCAGCAACAAAGCCACATTTAGCTCGATGAGGTGATGGTGTTGGCATGAAATGGAGTCGATGGATGGAGGTAAGTACGTTAGGGTAAGGTAAAGGTAAAAGACCTGCTGGACCAGTCAGTCAGCTCGGGAGATTATGACCTCTAAATTATATGCAGCCTCTTTTCTCTATCCAAGAAGTATATCGTTCACTTTACAATGATCATAATGATAATACAAACATTTCTGCTGCTACTTTCTTCTTCCTTTAAGGAACAAAACGAACTACATATGTACTATGCACAATAATTTTGCTAGTATGGAGAATAAAGATAGGAAAAAAGGTCTTGAACTTTTCATGAGAGGATTTTCAGCTCTGCTGGTGATAATTTTGAAAATCCTTTGAGGTGCTTTTTAGCCAGTCAAACCAGCTGCTTTTACCTTTTTCCATTGAGGAAAGAAAGAAGAAAAACTGCAGAAAATCATAGCATTATTTTTAAAATTCGAAAAATGTTAGATGCAGTCAACCCTTGCTTCTTTCTGGTCCATCCAGAAAGGCTTAAAAGAGACGGCAAAAGTAGCCGAACCATAAAAGTGCATCGAGCTGGGCATTAAAACTTGTGGGATTCCGAAATTGGTTCTTACCATTTAAAAAAACGCAAATCAGTGGGTGGCTCAACTTGTCCGAGAAAAAATCCTTTCAACCCTTTTTAAAGGAAGCAGTAAATCAATGCTCCAATATACTTATGCATATTCATAAATTCTCTGAAATGAATTCACAAAACCGGCGAAGCCAAACCCTCACACCGAGAAGGTAGGCCAAGCAAAGTCAGAAAAAGATTCAGGCTGGATTTTTAGCGACCAATCATTAACATTACCGGCTTTTTCTTCGATGAGATAAGGAAGTATCATGATATGATCATGACTGAGTTCAAAATACAGTAAAAATCCACAAAAATCGTGCTTGTCTTCATTTCAAACATTTTTGGACGGATATGATATCAGTTGTGGGATGGATTGTGTGCATGAGCTAAACACTTCCTACTTTTTTATGTATGTATCTAGACCATTTTTGCACCTGATGATGATGATTACTTTTTTATGAAGCGAATTCCAGCTTACCATACTAGTATCAAATGGATGAGTGAAGTCAGGGCAATGCCACCAGAAGTATCTGTAGCATCTTTAAGCAAAAAGAGTTTTCTTTTTTGTTGCTCTTCAATTACTTTTCTTACCTCGTTACATTGTCAGCATGTTTCACTCCACCTGTGTTCAACAAGACAAGGTAGACTGGAGTGTAAAAGAGATAAAGATGCGCCTAGTCCAATCAGGCAGGGATGTTATATAATGTTGACTGTATGAGACTCTTTATGTAATTTCATGAAATCCCATGTCATGGAGAGGGAAATAACCTTGAGCTTGACTAAGTCAGTTTTATGGTTTACGTTTTTATGCCCTTTGAATTTCAAAAGAACGATAGTGTCTCCAACAACGTTGTAAAACTGAAATTCAGGTTTTTTCTCATCTGTTGCTTGGATAAAAACGTGAGGAATTATAGTATGGATAAACATATAAGGAAGAGAATTTTATACATATGAGCACATTATTATTATTATAATTCTTTGTACCCAACGGCAGTGAAGAGTGAAGGAGGCAAAGCCCTCTGAAAGTTGATGTTTGACTGGAAGACGCTTGATTTTAAAAATGTTCTTCAATTACAATACTCCATGCATTTTTGCCAACTACGTCAAGAAATTTTTCTTTTACGGCGAAAAGAAAACA
Source organism: Seira ritae (assembly GCA_027744415.1). Classification (NCBI taxonomy): domain Eukaryota; kingdom Metazoa; phylum Arthropoda; class Collembola; order Entomobryomorpha; family Entomobryidae; genus Seira; species Seira ritae. The sequence continues at coordinate 3,403 of JAHZNI010004079.1, read as the reverse complement.
TTAATCGAATGATGAAACATACATGCATAATACTAATAAAGTAATGCAATACAATGAAGCCTCAACCTTTTCCATTCAAGTCATCTGCCCAACATATGTTTTGTGCGGGCTTTGTAGGGTCGTCGGGTTTTCCTTTCCATATTATTGCCTTTTATCATGTTCGCCCCTTTTTATTTTTAAAGATACCATGCGGTTAGATACAAAAATGGTATTGGTTTGTCAAAGCACTTGTTTGCCAAAAACAGAATGATATGGTTGGGGGTGGATTTTCATCTCTCTGGTGCTCTATTACTATTGAACTCCTGGGACTTTTCCGGGAGAAAATGTGCTATCCTATATCTTCAATCTACATTTTTTGTAATTGGTCATTTCATTCATGAGAATAGTTTTATGTAGTGTATGCACCAATTTAAAAAAAAAAACTTCAATTCATTCCCATTCCCATCTCATGAAAGAGAAAAATTGCATTTAAAATCCACACTTTATCTGGTCTCCCATCTGGAGACTGAATAGTATGACGAGCATTTTTACCAGAACACAAAAAGCATTCCTCCAAAAGTCATTGACTCCATAATTTCAAACTGCAAGATTCTCTCAAGTTCACTACTTTGATACGCTTCGAAACTCAACTGCGCTAGCACGATTGTAGTTGTGAAAAATTGTCGATTTTATGACTGTATTCGTCGTTCGTGAAAAAAATTGTGAGGAGTGAATGGAGAAAAAAGCGATCTTTTCTCTTTGGAACGTATTTCATAAGAAGAAACGTCAATTTACTTCAGAGATGTAGACCACCCTCGTCATTATTTTCATCAGTATCTTTTAAACGAAGAGATCATGACATAATGGAATCTACGTAGGTGTAAAGAAATGCTTCGCGAAATGAAACGTATGGGAAATGTAAGGAGGACGACGATGACAAGAGCAACAAAAAATGTAATTTCTCCAGAACTCAAACTCTAGCATTCACGCCCTCCGGCAACTTTTGAAAATTTTTAATGCGGTCCATGACTCAAGTCAATAAACTCTTGAGCACTTCTGCTCATACGAGAAGCGAAGCAGCGTTTTTTCTTCCTCTCTTGTTTCAAAAAACGACGTGCTTTCTGAACACATGATGCTTCGAAAAAGGAGAATACGCTGCCCACACGGCGGATGGATTTGTGGCGGTATCTCATATTGGAGGAAGGTGAAGCAAATCGTTGTGTCGTGCAAATTTTATCGGCATGGCTTTCATTTTACATGGAGGATCCAAGACATCATATAAGGATAGTGTGTATGAGAGTCAGAGAGTATTAAATGGAAGTATCATGTGAACAATGTGTATGAGTATTTGTTGAAAATTGCCACAAACCAGAGACTTCTTAAAATTTGAATTACCTAGTAATTTAAAACAAAACAAATAAATGCTTGAATAAACAATTTTTTGGGTTATTTTTTAAATTAGACTTTTCTGTATTCCTAATTATGGAGTTGATGATTTCGCCACTGATGAGAAAATAATAGGAAAGTCGAAAACGTGCTGAAATGTAATAGCAACAGCATCATTTGTCTATCCAGGCAGATGCTATTAATTCATCCCTCACCGAAAATTAGGAAGCAACCATCACGTTAATTCCATAGAGATCCCGCTTCCCTGCTGTTTACATTTCTTAGATTTTACCAAACCGATGGTAAGACAAGTCGCTTCATTGTTTTTGTTATATCAGAAATTCTAGACATTCAGCCTATGAATTCTTATAAGGGTACCTTTTTCTGTTCCACATGACAAATAGTAAAAAAGTACATCAAAGATAATATATACTTTTGTCTTTCCTCTACAAATTCTCAAACATTTCCTCAGAACTTCATCGAAATGAATACACGTTCAAAATGAAGGGGGATATGCATGTTGAGAACGAAGATAAATTTTACCCTCATGTTTTTGGCAACCAAGCACAAATCTGGTCCGTCCCGGAAAAATCTTTTACCCCTCGAATCTCCCGGATTTTGGCTCTGGCTGTAGCTAGTTACTGCTTCTGAAATGCTTGAGGTAGATATTTTTACCATCGCCACAAACTGGACTTATCATGGATTTATGCTTCCTAAGCTAAACTTTTGCTTGCTACCCCAAAAACCAAGCACCATGCGTAGTATGTAATTGTCAATTTTCCAGGAATGGAAGCATAATTTGGACCCTTTAAGAAAAATAAAAATGTCAACGGACGCTCAAAATCCAAGCTCCATGCACCCCTTCAAGCCCTAAGCCACATGCGTTTATAAATCTGTATATGCTTAAACCAAACGAGGAAAACGGAAGCCTTTGTCTGTGCACACTTTATTTGGGCTAGGAACACCCAATTTGAGGATAAATGGACAATGGAAATCCTTCGTGAAAAACTTCATGGCCGTCTTCAAATGCCCTGACACTCCTGGACTAGTTAAAATCAAGTTCATGAACCTACCTACCTGATAAAAGGTACCTGTCTAATTTAAGTCTCCCAACTTTATTTTATGAAAAGGGTTAAATACCCTGGATGAATGATGGATAAATGGAAGCTTCAGTAAGTGTGTGTATGTATATATATTTCTTTGGCTCAAATTTTGGAATAAAACTAAAACCAGACATTATCCAAAAGAGTAAAGAAGCTTCATCCCTCTAGAGAGAAACAATATTCTCCATAGTTGTTGCTCTATGCATGTGCATTCATAGTAAACTCGGCGTACCGTGAAAATGAGGAAAGGGATTTTTGGAGAGTATCCAGAAAGCTGTCTGTCTTCTACGTGGAAGAAGACCCTTAAAGTAAAACTTTATGCTGGGGGGAATGGCTTGTCAAGCATTTGCATTCTTTGGGTCTCATGCCGCCGAGCAATCCAATAAAAGTATCAAAAATAAACTAACTGCAACTCTGCTTTTACATTTTCTGAAGCTTGGTATGCATGTATTGGAATTCCTAGAAGTAGCAGAACACATGGAGCATATGAACGGACGAATAAGTATTAGATTTTTTAAAAAATTACCAGTTCCTGGAGTTTTGGAAGAGGCAGGCTTGGGTCTGTGGGCTAAAAATATGGACAAAAATCTTAAAGAGATCGTTGGAAAAAAATCTGGAGAGAGCCACAAATGAAAAGTTTCCTCGTCAGAGATGATGTTTGTTGCATGCATCTTCTCATCACCGCATGATCCTCGTTTCCACACAGCAATATGTAAAATTTCGATAAATTGCTCTGATAATAATGAGACCACGTGTAGGGTGTGCATTTACTATATTTGCATAGCCTTACAATAAGAATTTACTACACTGTCCTGTTCACAGGGCACACACTGTCATAGTCAAGGTTCATTTTCGCTAAATTAATACCACATGGTCTTATCCCTACGGAATTTCATCAATGGAATACCAATGGATTCTGCAAACTACCCAAATAC
>JAHZNI010004078.1:0-10017 GCA_027744415.1 Seira ritae | reverse complement strand
TGCATACCTGATGAAAATGTTTAACTGATGAAAATTCTGCCTGGGCATTGTACACCTGATTTTCATGTACCTTGATGAAAATGCGCCTGGTGAAATTTCATGGAATCATGTAGCAACTTTTGATTGCAAGATTAGAACTTGCAAAATTGAATAGGGCAATCATTTTAGAACACACTCCAGCAAGTACACAGAGAAACTTATACGATAATACGATCAACAGAGAACATGCAAAGGAAATCTCTTTTGCTCTCTGTAAGATCTATAATATCAATATACCCTAATTGCCTAGACGAAAAAAGTCTTAGAAAGGCAAATAGGTGGTGGGAGAAATTATTCAATTAAAATTGATGCACGGAATTGCATATAAGAAAGATCCCGAGCGTTTGTTTCAACATTCGTTAAAAAATTTGGTTAAAAAAGTGGTTTGCGTTTAATTTCATCCAATAACCGAAATATTGATCACATGACGTGCTGTGTAATCTGCGTCCTTCTGGATCGTGTGAGTGGTAGCTGTTTAAACTTTAGAAATGTTGAAGTTTAGAAATGATTTAAGATTAAGTTGTTCATAGTATTTTCCGCCTTTTACAGAACGTTGGTCTTCCAGACTTCTAAGCAATGTTAGGTACGATATATTAATAGGGAGGATCAGGGGCAATCTGAAAGATTTTACCTGAAAACATTTGAAAGTTTTTTATGAGTTCTCTGAACTTGATTCCGCTGCTTGCAGAAAATTCCCGAAAATCTCAAGGTCGAGAATAATGCAAGTGGGAAGACATTAGGCAGTTAATTACTTAATTCTATAATAACACAAAATAATTGAACATATGTATTAAGGCAGTTTTCAAACTGGAACACTGGAAGCGGCCACATTAACTTTTCAAATATAATACTCAAAATAATTAGATTTGTGGTTAGACTCTCAATAGTAGACTTGTGGCTAGAAGTCATAATGGCCCGTTTGAGGAAGTGTCAGCAAACCAATAAAAAAATGCTGGCTATTTAATTTGCATCTCAATGCATCCTGTGAAGCAAATATGATGACATCGGGGTAATTTTGGTCATTCATTGATTGTGAGAACTTTTTTCAAACTGAAGAAACACATTTTAATTCAGATTACAATTGTGGCCTTGGATCATGAGAACGTGAAACACTGCTCTACTTAACATGCTGCATAGGAGCATTTATTAAATTATTTAATAAAAACATGCATAATTCCTGGCTGACCAGAAACAAATACATATTATGCTTTCATAGGCTGACGTAAATCATTACAACTCAGCAAGAGTAACATGGATGATGACGCCTAACGTTCCCAGAATAAGGCAAGACTTATCCAAAGCGTTAGCGAATGTAACTAATTGATGACGCCAAATTTTCCAAGCTAGAATGAAACGAGTAACATGAAATCAAACCTTTTTCTCATCATCCATTCCTTGTACGTTGTCATGAACTTGTAATAAGACCAGTGGGTTCTTGAAAACATCATAAAGGTAACGATGTGAAACGAAGTGAGACCGAATCTTTACTGGGTTTATTTTGTGATTCATTCTTAAGATGAGATGCAAATAAGTCAGTGGAATACATACCAAATTTGTAGGTATTGACTGGCCACCCAAGCAAAAAGGGGCACGCGTGAACACGAAGCGGTGCTGTCCTAAGAACTGTATGAAGCTTAGCTCTGAAACAAAGACGAGCAGTAAATCTCGATTAATTGCCATTTCTAATTAAAAGCCCTTAGTCACGTTCCTCTTTGTTGGCTTCTAAATAATCACAATTGAAGTCGCTGTGATTGACACATCAATGGCATTTCCTCAAATAGAAGTTTAGTGTGGTCCATTTCATCGACTCAATAGGCTGGACGAAAATGGACTTAGAAAATTCGAAAATGTGAGATCTGCTCTACAAATCACTGAACATACTCAATACAATGAATCCAGTGCCACCTTTGACATTACTTTATACAGCCTTCACGTACATATACGAGTTGGCAAATGTAGTCCACCCAGAAAACGTTATTGAGGATCTCGCTCGCCAGGGCCACAATATACTTGGAACAACAATCGGGATACTCGGATTAGGAGGACTGGGGAGCTCCCATATTCATGGACCCGTTGCATTCACACATTACGGGAGAGTAAGAGGAACATATCATCGATCAAGAAATGGGGAAAAGTATTTCTTTTTCAAGGGAATCCCGTATGCAAGAAGCCCGGTATGACAATCTCTTCAAAAATATATTCATAGGTTGGAGCTCTTCGCTTTGAGGTAAGTTCGAATGAAATACAGAACTGAACGATTTACACTCCGTAAGAAGGCGTGCGATTACTGGTCTTTGACATTTGTCATAGCCTCCATTTCCACATCCGGGGTGGGACGGAATATGGGACGCAAGGAATTTCAGATCTGAGTGTTCGCAAATAAGCATCGTTACTCAAAATGTGGATGGAAGTGAAGACTGTCTTTACCTCAACATTGCAACCAGAGAGGTATTACTTGCGTTTGACATGATTACTGTCCTTTTCATGAGTTTGAAACTGTTATTCTTATATAGATTTACCCAAATCAGTACAATAAGCCATCAGGAAGGTTAAGGCCAGTCTTAATTTGGATACATGGTGGATTTTTCTTTTTTGGGGGATCCAATATTTATTTGCCAAACTATTGGATGGATGAAGATGTTGTCTTAGGTACTTGTACAAATGATTTTGAGACGATCATTTTAGAATGAACAAGTGAAACATTTCGACTTTATGTCATTTCATTTCGATTTCATTAGTGACAATCAACTACAGGTTGGCTTCATTTGGCTTCTTAAACACGGGAGATGGAGTAGTTTCAGGAAACATGGGGCTTAAGGACCAGGTAGGATATTCATACCCTCTAATTTTACGAGAGTTAAAGAAACGTTAAAAAATTGCATTTATGTTTGCCTTCAAATTTAAAGGTAGCCGCAATGAAATGGGTTAAGCAGAACATTAAGTACTTCGGCGGTGATCCCAATCGTGTAACGTTGATCGGAGAGAGTAAGAATTAGGCTAAACATATTCGATTAGCATTTTTACAAGAGGAGGCTAAATTTCCAAATGTTTTCAGGTGCAGGAGGAGCTTCTGCTCATTTCATGACAATGTCTCCCATGGCAAAGGGGTTATTCTCTCGAGCAATTTCCCTCTCTGGTACAGGTCTCTGCCATTGGGTTTTTGTTGATAACCCGGCACCACAAGCGAGAGAATTTGCTGCTGGATTAGGCTGTCCCACAAATGACACTCGTATGATGGTTGCATGTTTGAAGGCCATGCCAGCCGGAAAATTAACACTTTATCATGCAACTTACTTTGTGAGTTAATTATGAAATTAGTAATTTTGGACAATTAGTTTCCTTATGCAACAAAAAATATTTCTAAATTCCAGGGAGAACAAGCCAGAGAAGCAAGGTACTACTTTGCCCCAACCATTGACTCCGGGCCAGTTAAGCCGACAACGTTTCTCCGTGCTCATCCAATGGAATTGTTGCAATCTGGACAGGTCGATCGTAATATTCCGTGGATCACTGGAGTATTGTCAGGAGAAGGATGCATCAATCTGATTTGTAAATATTTTCCCCATGCACAAATCATCTTATTTTTTTGGAAACTAGCACTTACAGGAAAGTACAGTAAGGATTGACCTTCTAAACTTTCAGCTATTTTGAGAACGCATTCTGTGAAAACTGAGATCAACACTCAGTGGTATCATCACGGACCAGTGTTACTTGGCTACCAGAATAATTCCAATAAAAATGAAATCTCTGATGCGGTTAAAAACTACTACCTGGGTAACGTAGGCATTACTGATGCTACTGCTAAACAAGCAGTAAAAATGTTCTCGGATCGAGGATTTTATCTGGATAATCATGATGCTGCCTTGCTACATTCTCAATATGCCCCAGGTAATTTATATGTGCTCTAGTAAAAATACATACGCAATATTGGTAAAAAATAATTATTTATCACTGCTCTGTCTTCTATCTTAAGTGTATATCTACTACTGGAGCCACGTGGGTCGTTTTTCTCTAGCCAAGTTGCTTCTGACTGACTCCATACTACCCTTTCCAAACGACTTGGGTTATATAGTTGGCGCTGGTAGAGAATGGGTTGTTTCCCAGTTACTGAATACTAAAAGAAGCAGTCCATTTGGTGCCAGTCATGCGTAAGATGCAGCTTTTTACACCTACCAAAATATATTTCCAGATATTTGCCAAAGTTATAGCAAAATTCTTATGATTTTATATCCATTAATTTACAGCGATGATCTACCTATTCTCTTCAGTATGCCGGGATTGAGACCAGACATCACGCTCTCAGATGTAGATTATAAGTTCTCAAGAAACGTCATACGCTTATTTGTTTCCTTCGCTGAAAATGGGTAATTACCAGTTATATCAAAAACATAGTTTATTTCTCAAACAATACGATCTTTCATATATCAATTCTTGTTCAGAGTTCCAAATGCTGGAAATCAGGTTCAGTGGAATCCAGTTCAAAATAGCAATGCCAGCCTGCATGCAGACAGACCTCTAAAGAGGCTTCAGTTGGACAATGAATTTTCCATAGTTGATGAGCCATTTTATGAGCGATTACAATTTTGGAGAAATTTTTCAATAGCACACGTTTTATGAAAGCGCAAACAAATCGTGTTCTTTTTCATCAAAGCGATGCTGACTGACTCATATAGGCTTTCTTTAACAAGAGATCCGCCATAGCCGTTATATTCATTTAATTGCCTCTGTTTGTATGTTATCGGCATTTGCATATAATGTTATTGTTGCCGAATAAATAATTTAATGTGTAATTTTGTATAACCCATTAAATGTTAATTGTCATTCCTAAATACCTAACGAGATTATTGCGTAATTTGAGATCGAGAATTTTGGGATGTGACATATTCATTCGTCATTTGTTATCAACAGTTTTTAAAACTTACCACGTAAGACTGGTAAGACAACAAAGTTATCCAATCCAATTACTACTAAATTGGGGATTCCTTGATGTTGGCAAGTTAGGGTTTAAAAAGCATAAAATATAATAACATGGAAATCGTACCTCCGTTAACATTGTTGTATACAGTATTCACCTACTATTATGAATTCGCAAATATCGGAAATCCAAGGGAATTTCTGGAAGATTTAGGAAATAAAGGTTTTAATGTGTTGGGAACAAGCTTAGGAGCATTTGGATTGGGTGGACTTGTGAGAGGCCCTATTGCTTTCACAAATTATGGAAAAGTGAAAGGAACAACTCATAAGTCTAGGAACGGAATACAATATTTCTTCTTCAAAGGAATCCCATATGCAAGGCCCCCAATCAACAACCTTCGTTTTGAGGTGGGGTATTATGCTACACAAAATTTGGTTCCATATGGCTTCCATTTTCTCTTGTAAACATTTTCTCCCTTTTCCTCTGAAGCCTCCTGAACCTCATCCTGGTTGGAACAACGTCTGGGATGCGAGGAGTTTCAGGTCTGAATGTCCCCAAATAAGTGTCGTAACACAACAAGTGGTTGGAAACGAGGATTGTCTATACCTTAACATCGCTACAAGAAAGGAATTACTTTGAAGAATATTCAACTTGACTAGAAAAAGGTTTATTCGAACACATTTATACTTATTGTCTGGTGTATTATAATGTAGGTTTCACCAAACAGCAAGGAACTATCGATTTATCCCAGGCCTGTCATCTTCTGGATTCATGGCGGTTATTTTTTCAATGGGGGGTCAAACATTTACTTGCCAAGGTATTGGATGGATGAAGATGTTGTCGTAGGTATCCGCAGAAATAATTTGAAAGTGATCATATAGCATGGACAAGTTAAACATTTTGATTATGTGTTTTGTTCCCTGCTTTAGTAACTTTAAATTATCGGCTTGGTTTATTTGGTACGCCGTTTCAATAACAGTATTCGAAAAGCAAAGTTTTACACTGTGGGTTAAATAATTGCTAATTTTATTATATCCAAGGTTTTCTCAACTCTGGAGATGGTATTGTAGCCGGAAATATGGGCTTAAAAGACCAGGAACGTTTTAAAATATTTTCATAACTCGTGTAGTTATCGTGTCTTTCTATCCTACATACTTTTGTCGTCTTTCAACTCATAAAACTCGAGTATGAAGTACTAAAAAGTAAATATGTTTAATACCTTGTTTCTTTAGGTTTCAGCTTTACGATTTGTGCGCGAAAACATACATTACTTCAATGGAGACCCGGCGAGAATCACAATTGTTGGCAAGGGTGCGGGGGGTCAGTTGGAAATAAAACAATGTCTGTATTTTAATAATTTGCAGCTTCATGCTGTCATGGATTAAAAAATATCTTTTCCCTCAGGCGCATCTGTTCATTACTTAACATTGTCTCCTATGTCCAGAGGGTTGTTCTCAAGAGCTATATCTTTGTCTGGAACTGCTTTAGCCCATTGGGCATTCACCCTAAATCCGGGAGAACATACTAGGGAATTTGCTGAAGGGCTTCGCTGCTCAACCTATGACTCTGTTACGATGATCTCATGTTTGAAAGCTCTTCCTATGAGAAAACTTCTCCAACGCCAAGTGACATACTTTGTAATTTATACTCGATGTTGTAAAATAGAAACATATGTAGAAGTTTGTAAAATATTTCAAGTTTTAAATTTCAAACGTTTTTTATATCTATATTAGGGCCAGCAAGCAAGAGGATCCCGTCATTATTTTGTACCAACGGTTGAATCGGGACCAATTATTTCCACAACATTTCTTCATGCTCACCCTATGCAACTACTTAAAAGTGGGCATGTAGACAGAAATGTTCCCTGGATTACGGGTGTACTTTCTGGAGAAGGCTGTGCCCACTTAATTCGTGAGTCAAATGCTGATTCAATTGAAGCCATTAAGTTCTTCCTTAATTTAATTCACTATGCTTTCAGCCATCATGCGTACAAAATCGATTCGAAATGCGATAAACTCGAATTGGCACTTATACGCACCTATTCTACTGGGATTCGGAAATCATTTGAATCAGTACGTAATTGCTGAACAGGTGAATAACTATTACTTAAGTGGGATAGGAATTACTGAAGCCACGGCAAGCCAAGCTGTGATGATGTTTTCCGACCGAAACTTTTATTTGGACAATCACGAGGCCGCAATTCTTCATTCTTACTATGCCCCAGGTATGCCTAAAACGGTATTTTTCATTCTTTTAATCTTCATGGCCCAATACAATGTTTCCCTGGAACAGTGTACCTGTACTACTGGAACTACGTTAGTAGATTTTCATTGGGAAACTTGCTTTTAACCAATGCAAAGCTTCCATTGCCAAACGATTTGAGGTATTTGGTGGGCAGTGCAGTGGACTGGATGAAATCACAATTCCTTAACATTCGAAGGCCTAGTCCGTTTGGTGCGAGTCACGCGTAAGATGACGACAAATACAAAATTCATTACCTAATTCAGTTTAATGGTCAAAATTAATCATCATTAAACACGCACGCACAGCATTGTAACATGTTTATAGTTTCCCTTTTTTGCAGAGATGATCTACCAATTTTATTTAGCATGCCTGGGTTACGCCCAGAAATTACTCGAAACGACGTGGATTATGGATTCTCAAGAAAAATAATTCGCTTGTTTGTGTCATTTGCGGAAGATGGGTACAATTGGAATTTAAACATTATAAAATCATTTCGTTTGTAATTTTTTAACATTTTGATTTAGAGTTCCCGATTCCGGAGGCAATTTTCAGTGGTACAGTGTCAGACAGACTAATTCCCGATTGAATGCCAATATTCCTTTACAAAGGCTCCGGCTAAACAACTTCGAAATGATGTTTGAGCCATTTTTTGAACGAATGCAATTTTGGAAGAATGTTTCGGTGTTTTAGCAAGAAAATGAGAGAACTTTAAAGAAAATTCTTCTGACAATACTGAAGTGAATTGGCAATAATTGTAAAGTAAAGTAAATCCTTCATATTAAACCAAGTGTGAGCAGAAGCATATTATATGCCGTTATTCATTTACCACTTTTATTACTTAACCAGAAAGGACACAAACATTCTTGAGCCACGCTAAATAGGACAAACATCTTAATCCAGTTTTTGATAATACGAATGAAAAATTGAAATTGATTATGAAAAAGTGCGTGTATTTTTAGAGCATCAAAATAACAACTTGAAAGAAAAGCTAACGTCGGTGCGTAAGCTGTCACGCGTGAACGGTGATCATTCAAAAGGCTGAGTATTATTAGGTATTTTGTTAGACCTGTTTTAACAGCACCCTACTTATTCATACTGCATATAAAATAAAATTACAGATGACAAATATTTGGCGAGGAAAAGTAGCCAGGCAAACTGAAAATTGAGAGTGAGCAAACCTGAGTGAGTGGTAAGTGTCATGCATAAAATAAAACAAGGATGACTTGCACGTTTTAAGAGATTTTGGAGAGTTTCAGAGAACAAAGGAGGTGAAAATTGTAAATACTTGATGAAATATTTCATGACTTGATGGTCATTACCGATGTAAAATGCAGTTTTAAACATGACTGAGTGAGAATGTCCGCGAGAAAAAATATTAGTGCCTTGGGCTTTGATTAAAGACAGGGTGGACCTATTAGCTTTAGAATATGACCGCGACCTTAAGCAAACTTGGCATAGAATGAAGGGAAATTTTAGAACTTTCAAGCCCCAGTATAACCATGCACAAGTTTTCAGTTGCACTTTGGACGAAAGTCAGACCGGATCGGTAAATGAGACGAGAATTTCTTTTGCCTTTACTATTGATTGTCATTGTTGCAGCAACCATGATTAAACATAAATGGAACGTTGTAATTTTCGTAACCATGCTTCTATGTCTTTTAATCTTCGACAAAGCGGAAGGAAGTTCCAGAATTTATTACTCAAGTGAGTCGATCTTGTTTTGGAACCGGAGAGTTTTGTATTCCAATTTAATATTTAGTTCAATTTTAATTCAGAAAAGCGCTACAGAGAAATTCCACTTAATATGGCCATAACACCAAGACAATGCGACGGAGAAGAAAACCTTATGCATGATTTGGGTGTTTTGAGCTTCAAACTCAGCACAATATCTTCTGTGGCTGGATTATTTGCCCTGACTGAGTTTTCAGTGCCAAGCAACGATATTACCATTATATCTGGAGTTCTCAGCTTAATTTTATGGGTTCCTAGGTAGATATAAATTCTATCTTCAATGATCAATGTATTTTATCGTGTTGTCTGTTTTTATTTGCTGCATTTACTATGTACTCATTTCCAGTGCTGTTCTCACCTTTCTGGCAACTAGTGATCCCATTTCATGGGTTACTGGAAATCTCGTGAATCTGGGAAGTCTTATTGTGACTTTATATGGTACGTTTGGAGTGGTACCTGGCACGCTGGATATCATAGTGAGCACGATTGACGAAGTCTTGGGCATCACAGCGCTGATTTTGAGCTCGCTGACCACGTTCCCCAACATGTACAGCGATTTGAAGGTACTGTTTCAGGAAACGTTCGGCAAAGAGGAGGTGGATAGTTTCCTAAGAGGGTATGGATGTGGCGGAGCTGGTTCGACCGGACTTGGCGGGGCACTAAGAGAAATGATTATTTTTAGCTGACTTAAAACAAACATGCATTTACCATTTTTATTGTTACTTTATTTATGACATTCATAGCACAACAGTAAATTTTTTTTACCTATTTCAACACTCACTCTTAATTTAAATTTAATTAATTGTAAATATAGTTAAGCATTAATTGTCATAATTTGGTTTGGTCATAGCTATATGACAGTTTTACTTTGCCATTTAAAATGCGATTAAAATCATTTTAAGTAATTAAATCTTTTCATCGAACTTTAAGTTTTGTTTTCATTTGAAAATTGCCGATTCAGTTTGTCATCATCCCAAAATAAAGAGGAGAAGTATTAATGGAATACTTTGTTGTTTCGTTGAATAAAAATAAAATTCGGTAAAATAGTAAAAAAGCAGCGAAAGGAGGAATAAAAGTAAAAAATGTTT